>JANTPZ010001196.1:0-25796 GCA_025593235.1 Vachellia pachyceras | reverse complement strand
CACGTTCAACAGTGTTTTTCTGCAAAACGAGAAAATCTCATTCACACATTTACCTCGACTTACGTAAAAGTACTTCTCTACCACGTTCTCAAATCAACACATTGTTTAAATGAACAGTATATAACAGAAAGTATGAAAATTATGACATGACAAAAACAGTTTAGTTTAGTTAACGATGAAAAAGTTGATAGTCGAAACATTAAACATCAGTGTTCTTAATTTAAATTTTTAAATGTTAAGAAAGTGATATGAAAGTGTATACTTAAGAAGCTATAACATCCCCTTGCCAGTTTTATTTTAACATTTACTTTTCGATGACTAGCTAGTTAGATGTGTCAATATTAAGAATAAAAAAACAAAAGAGAATTCCTTGTCAATGTTGTTATATACACAATTAAATAATGTTTAAAATGATATATATATATATAGGTTAATTTCTAGCAACCTAAAAATTGAGAATTCTACCCTTTTAATTTCAAAATAAATTCATTTAAAAAGTTATTTATCAGTCATATATAGGTGACCAAAAATATTCCAAAATAATAAAAAGGAAAGTGAAGACATTAGGTGTGGGGAATCATATTCTTCGACAGCTTGCCACTATCCCTCCCACGATGTGCCCTTTTCCTTTATCTCTATTTCATTGCCACTAACAGAATATTCGCTTTACGAGGAAATTAAACACTTACTTATTCTTGTCACCCAATAAATAAACACTTACCTATTTACTCTCACAATATCACAATTTAAAATTAAATTTTATTAATAAATCACATATGCTACTTCTATGTTTAATGGTTGACCATTTCATCCATGCAAGTTTTTTAATCATTTTTTGCTCCAGTTAGGGCTTTTCAAAAACCTAAAGTGTGTGTGTGTGTGTGTGTGTGTGTGTGTATTTTGCCAAATATATATTCTTAATTTATTATTTTTCTAAAGTTTTTATTCATGTTGTCTATCACATAAAAAATAAAAAAATATTTATCAATATTCATTTAGTTGTCTGCTTTTTCAATTTTCTTATATTTTGCAGTGATTCAAATACAAAGGCATTAGAGAAAGATATATATATATATATATATATATAAGGGAAAATCACACATAGGTCCCAGGTAAGACATTTAACGAAGAAATGGTCCCAAACATTCTTGCATTTATTCTCAGGTCCCAAGGGACCTTTTTGTGACTAATTGCAATTGTGTAAAGACCAAATTGCCCCCCAGAAAATGAACTAAAGACTTCAAATTTTATCTTCTTCAACGTTGCTCCTCTCATCGCTCCGCTCATCTGCGTTTTGCTTCTGAGTTCTCCTCTCATCGCTCTGCTCATCTGCGTCCCTAGTCAGTGTCTTCGGTATCGTCTGACTCCTCACAAGCGCGGCTGTCACCTCATCACTTTTAAGGTGAGCTAATGATCAACTCCATTGAATCCCCTTCCTGAAAACCCTAGTTATTCCTCTTCTAACATGTCCACGCTCTTACTTCCACTGTTAATGAATGTTATATATACCCTTTTCTCTGACCTTTTTCTTACCGCTCAGTTTCATCGCGTCGTCAGTGCTTCTCACTAGCCTTGCTCTGACACTCAGCTTGAACCCACTTTTGTGTGCTCCAACCTTTTTATATTCTTCAGCGAGGTTTCTTTGCGATTTATGTGGCATCGGTAAAATTTTAGCTGATGAATTGGGGTTTGGAATTAGTGAAGCAAACTGGAGTTGATTTGTTTGTTCATTAAGGAAAGAGTTCCTGTAATTATAGGTAAAACTCCCCTTCCATTTGTGATTTATGTTGGACTGGTACAGAATATATACATTTATGGTCTTGTTATAGTGCTGTATGGTTCTAGAATTGGTGTAATTTGGATGTTTAACTTGTATTATGCTCCATGAAGATGTTGGGCAATGTTGCTGTGGAATGAGGATATATATCATTGCTGTAAATTTTTGGTGCCATATTCTGGTGTTGTGCTTAACTTTGGAGGCTGTTTTGCTATATAGAATTATCTTGTACATTTTGGTTGAAGGGGGATATGAAAGTTAAACAAAGGTTATTTTAGTTATTTTAAGTGTGCCCGACATAACATTCAAATTCCTAAACTCTTCTTTGTAATTAGTGAAACTGGAAGTATTTGATTGATATCAACTTCCTTAGAGGAGACTTCATTGTCATTTCCCCATCCTTTTATGGTATTTAATATAAGACCTTATGTAAAATTTAGTGAAATATTTATGATGTATTTTCAAAAAAATTCCCTGTTATGCAATTAACTCTTAATTTATTGGGAAGTATCCTCTTTGACTTTATTACAAAGGTAATGACTTTAACTTAGTTTTGGAGTGTTTTAATATTCGTCTCAAGTTAATAACCACTTTAAAAGGATAGTTGAGGCTGCACATAGTGGTTGCAAATGAATGTGTATGTTAAATGTTGGTATTGAATGGTTGGTGTTCAATGTGCTTGCTAAACATGAATGGTGAAAATGAATGTGTATATTAAATGTAGGTTTAATCTATTCTGAAATTTAGATCATTTGTTTCCTACAAGGTTTCTATGATTCTCTGAAACATATGGGTCATGTGACCTTTTGAATAAGGATGTTTGGGGTCACTGTTATGATTACTTTCATCCACTGGTATTAGGTTTGGTTAGATAAATCACTATATATTTAATTGGGATAGTTGCAAAAATCAGCTTTAACATTGCTTGGTAGTTCTATTTAATTTAATGATGAAATGGTGCATTGCCTTGTAATTTAAAATGGATTTAATTTCCATTTCTAGGCTTGTTCCAGCGGATGTGTGGTTTTCAAGTATCTTCTTAAAATTTTTGTTAAGTTCCTCTTTAATGCTTTGCTGGATTAACAATCAGGTGCTGAGTTCCAAGCCACTGAATTGGGCTGCTCATTGAGAATGCCTCAATTAAGCAACTTGGCTTGGCTAGTAAAGTGACCATCACCAAGGACTCTACCACGCTTATAACTAATGCTGCATCAAAAGATGAGTTGCAAGCAAGGGTTGCACAATTAAAGAAGGAGTTGGCTGAAACAGATTCAGTGTATGACTCTGAGAAATTGGTTGAGAGGATTGCTAAATTATCTGGCGGAGTTATTTGTTCTTATTTGTTGGTAGTATCCTTGCATTTCTTTGCTGCTGGTGCTGATGTCAAGGAAATTTCATATGCATATCTTGTATAAAATCATTATCTTAATAAAAAATTTTGGAATTGGTTACCCTTCCTTCCCTTTTTTAATAGATTACCTGTGAGATATTGGTGACAGTGCTGATGTGAGCATGATTGGTCTGTTTGGAAAAAGAATAGAAGAAAAAGAAGAAGATCAAGGAGGTGTCTCATGAGCGGTCATTGGTGAACAAACAAGCCTATTTGGATGAGGAAGCCTAAAGAGATGACAAAGGAGGAATATGCGGCTTTCTATAAGAGTCTACTAATGATTGGGAAGACTATTTGATTGTCAAGTACTTCTCTGTTAAGGGTCAACTAGAATTTAGGGCTATTTTCTTCGCACCCAAGATGGCACCATTTGATCTCTTTGACATAGCCGGTTTTGTAATATCATTTAGTTGTTCATTTACTATTTTTAATTGTACATATTTAGTTGTTCCTTTCGAGTTGTAAATTCAATGCTACTTATATGTAAAGTGTACAACTGGATTTATTATTTATAATATCATTTTTAAATTTATGTGGCCAAACCTGATTGTGTAATTGAGTTGTGAGTGATACTATTGTGATGGGCATCCTATGTATTATATAAAATGAATGGTTTTAATTGTTTTGTCACCAAGTGCTAAGGTTTTAACATGGTATTATACAACATGGTTTCAATTGTTTTAAGATACCCACCAACTTGAGATTCCCAAACATACTAACAACCCTACTAGCAGCTTCTAACAACACCAATAGATATTACTAACAACACCAGCAGCTTCTAACAACAACACCACCAGTAACCTTTAACAACAGAAGTAGATGCCACTAACAACCCCATTAGCAGCTTCTAACAACACCAACTGATAGCACTAACAACACCAGTAGCTCCTGGTAACAACCCAAGCAGCTGTTGGTAACAATCCCAGCAGTTACGACTAACAACACCAGAAGTGACCATTAATAACCCCAGCAGCTACGACTAACAACACCAGCAGTGAGCATTAACAACCCAGCAGCTCCTGGTAACAACCCAGCAGTTGCGACTAACAACACCGGCAGTGATTATTAACAACCCTAGCAGCTCCTAGTAACAACCCCAGCAATTACGACTAACAACACCAGCAGTGATCATTAACAACCCCATCAACTCCTGGTAATAACCCCAGCAGCTCCTGTTAACAACCCTAACAACTCCAATTAACAACCCCAGTATCTGCTGGTAACAACCCCATCAGTTGCGACTAACAACACCGGCAGTGAGCATTAACAACCACAGCAGCTCCTGGTAACAACCTCAGCAGCTCCTGGTAACAATCTCAGCAGCTCTTGTTAACAACCCCAGTAGCTCCTAGTAACAACCCCAACAGTTGCGACTAACAACCCCAGCAGCTCCTGGTAACAACCGCAGCAGTTCCTATTAACAACCCCAGAAGCTCCTACGAACAACCCTAGTAGCTCTTGGTGACAAGCCCAGCAGTCAGCATGCTTTGAAAAGTTTTATGTTTCAATTATAACAACATAATCTACATGATAACAAAATAATCTGCATGGTAACAAAATAATCTGCACCATATTGTATAACAACATGTAATATACATATATCAAACTTTCCATCATATACATTTACATATTGCAAAAAATATGTGGTCTACACATAAAGTCACAAAATACACATTTGCATTCCCCAACAAAATATACATCAACTTGGGTTGGGATTCTTGCAAGTCTTGGCCATTCCCCATAGTTAATGCTATAATTGTTTTTAACTCTTCATAACTTGTGCCTTCTTTAATGACTTTTGATCTTATCATTCCACCTACATATATTTCCACCTGATTCATTGCTTACAAATCTTCCTCCTACATGAAGGAAGCACAGCATATTCTTCCCAGACGTGCTAGCCACCAGTATTGACATTTACAGATTGCACTTGTTATTAACCATCTAAGAAGTCACATTAACAACCTTCACTGCTGTTGTTAACAACCTAAGCAGTTTCAATACTTGTACACATTGCAACTTCACTTTTAATCTGCATTCCATCATAATTTCACATAAGAAACAGAGCATGATCAACGAAAAAAGAGCACCACAACCCCCTTCTTAATAAAAATTCCCAAATTACTTTTCAATCCATTTTAATGACAACCATTAATATTGTGCTCCCAACAAGTTTGCTTATTTATGGTTTATCCATCAATGACAAGCATTTTTCCTTTTTTTCCCCATAAATTTCCAGCTTACATTTGCTTTCTCCAGGTTAGATATTGTGCTTCCGTCAACACTGTTCTTTGCTTTTCCTTTGTTCGAACTGAGATTATCAAGCATATACACACACACACATCAAAATAACAATATTCCACATCTTATACATAATGTACATATTTAACATGTTTGACATTAGAGCAGTACCAATAGGTTCACTTTTCACGGAGGAGATACACACCAACTGAAAACCCAGCTTTCACACAGCTAGAACAAGCCATTACGGACCACCATGCTTTTGTTATGCACGAAGGAAATACCATACATTCAGCGCACGGATTACCGATTTCAGAAACCCTTCGACCTCTTTCATTTTTCAGACTCACTTTCCTACCTGTTGTGATCTGTGATTTTCCCTGTATATAATCATGTTTATATAATTCGAGACACATCTTTTGTTCCCTTTAAGGCTTTAACATTACTGATTTTTTATCACACCCTAATTGAAAAATGGGTCGATTTTTTTGTTTGATCCAAAAAATGGGTCGACTTGATTGTTAGATGAGATTAATCGTGTTTGTTTGGGAACCAACGGTGCACTTAAGTCAAGATAAAATCATCTCAAAATCTGAAAAAAAAAAACATCTTAAAATCCATAAAAATCATCTTGAAATCCGTAAAATCATTTAGAAATTCATAAACTCCTTTTTTCCAATAGAGTTTCCAAACACACATGATATCTCTTGCATAAACCCCGTTAGTTTGAATATTAAGTTTTGAACAGATTATTTAATCTTCTTTTTTTTTTTTTGCCAACAACAGATTATTTAATCATTGAAGGGTGTAATACGTATATAATATTATAAATATTTTCTTAAGACTTGAAGCAATTATGTAACGTGGGTTGAAGGAGTCAAGTTCTCAGTAATTAAATTTAATTGGAACTAATAAAATTTAACTTAATTAGAGAGCATGTCTTGATTATAAATATAAGATCTCTATATCTCAATTTATCGTAATTATTATCCCATCAAATAACTCTATTGATACTTTTTTAATCAGTTAATGGATTCTGAATGTTGCAATGACAGGATCCACCTTCCACGTGGTTGATATCATGGTGCCTTGGGTACTATATTTATTTAGTGGAGAACCAATGTCCCACACATTTTTGCCTTCCCTCCCCGGTTTCTAACTCTCTGTTTTCTTAAACCCTTCGTCTTCCCTACGCCACCTCTCTCTCTCTCTCTCTCTCTCTCTCTCTCTGTGATTTCAGTGTAACGGTCTCTCTTCTTCTTCATAGCATATGGCAGATCGCAGAGAGGTCCCAACTGGATCAAATGCTCCAGTAATGGCTGCTCATAACAACATCATCAACAACAACAATCACAACCCTTACATTAACATCATGCCCACTTCCCCTGATTCTAACAACAAAAAGAGTGAGTAATTCCCATTGTTTTTTTTTTTTGCTCACTCTGTACGATCCCTTCTCATTTCACCTCTCTCTCTCTCTCTCTCTCTCTCTTCAGGTTCCTATACCATGAATTCCATATACAGTGTGTTAAATCGGTGTGGCAAGACTGTTGAGAAGGCAACTAGGCAAGCAGAGGACATGGCTGACAACTTATGGAAACACAGTGAGTTTTCTCTGTCTTCACCAAATCATTTTCTAAGAATTAAAGCAGAGTTATGAAATATGAGAAACCCACATAGTAATTGCTTATGAAGGCAAGTGGACCAGAAAAGAACTTGGTGTGCGTAATTGTTATTGATTATGATCACAATTTTAAGAACTTGAGGTGAAATTATTTATTATACCCTAAGAAGAGCATGTGAATGCAACAACCGAATCATACATATGGAATTCACACAATACAATACAGAGTAGCACTAGTGGAAGAATTAATTAAACACCTCTTGACATGCTAGATATTCTTGAAACTGTTCTACACAGAACTTGCAATGTGAAATAGGGATAAATGAAATCATTTTCTGTAGGAAAAGATGTGCAGACTCTTCTGAGTCTGGTGTGGGCACAGTAACTGTAACTGAGAAAAAGCCTCACCAGTCAAAGAAACCTCAAGAGCAGTGAATTAGGTTTTTCTAGTGTTGCGCTCACTGAGCCTGTCGTCATCTAGGTAACCCCATCAAGGCTATAAAGGACTAAAATGGAACAATTAAAATCCCTAACATGAATGAATTAGGTCTATAAACTGACTGGCGGACGTTCAAGATATTTTTAATTAAATATCCAATACAATACAATGAAATCCAAAAGTGCCTAGCATATATACAGCATATCCTATTAGAATCTTAAAGGTGTTTTGAGCATCAAGAATGTAATAAAATTCATTGAGTGACAAGTTGAGTGGGATGGACTGAGTTGTTTTTGAAATTGTGAATCATTTGCAGTAACACTGGGGTCTCACCCAGCTGATGCAGCAATGGCAAGGCTTGTTCAAGGGACAAAGGTGCTGACACATGGAGGGTATGAGAGAGTGTTTGGGGACACATTTGGGACATTGCAAGGAGAGAAGCTGTTAAAGCAATATGCATGCTACATTTCAACCCCTTATGGCCCCATCATTGGAACACTTTACATATCAACTCATAGATTGGCCTTTTGCAGTGACTATCCTTTCTATTATTACCCTGTCTCTCCTCATAATAGCCAATCCATTTACTACAAGGTACTTATCAGCTGTTGACATCAGTTCTTGTCTATATCTATCTATATATATATATATATATATATAAAGAGGTGATTTTGATCCTAGCATCTTGCATACACACACACATACATATCAGTAGACTGACTCAGCATTGAAAGTTTTAGTCTTTCAAGTGGAAGCTCGTAAACAGTTTTATACAGTTATTGACACAAAGTGAGATTTCACTGGGCTTCTACAATTATTTGTATTAACGTCTGTAAAGGTGACTATTATCTCAATTGCTGTTTACAAATTGAAATTGGGATAAAAGTCAATTAGAGTTATTTTATATGTGCTTGGATGTGCATTTTTTTTTTAAAAAAAGTGTCAGTTTACATATCCATTTAATTTTTGTAACCTCAAAAGGTTCAAAATGTGACTTTAAGTCTAACTTGACTATTGGGGGAAAAATTGTTTATGACTCCAATCTAATGCCAATTCAAGCATAATTTTTAGACTCAAATGACTCTTGGGCTTTTAAACTGGTGGGGGTGTTTTGAGATTACAAAAGCCATTCCAAACAAGCCATAACAATATTTCTGGTTGCAGATTCTTTAATGTGTACCTCATTTAAACCAGTTGTGTCACGCAAACTTTTTATTCTACATATTATACTTTATTTGATCATAAATATAAGACATCATTTTTAACATAAACAACACTATAAATGATACTTTATATTTAGGATCGGAAGGAGAATATTTCTTATATCATCTTATAATTTTTGTGATTGACATGTAGGTGGTAGTTCCAATGGAAAAGGTGAGGAGGGTGAGTCCTGTCTCAAATAGATGGAACCCCAAAGAGAAACACATTGAGGTTATCACAGTGGATGGATATGAGTTCACTTTCATGGGGTTTATAGCTTATGACAAGGCTCTTAAGGCTCTCATTGAGGCTTCCCAGCGATGTAGCAGCCATTCCACTTGACACTCCTATCACCTACCTCATCCAATATTAATAAGGAGGCCAAAATTGGAACACCATATATATATATATATATATATCATAAAGTTTGTATAAATATTGGAGTGGCAAAAAATGTATATCATTTATATAATATCAAAGAAATTTTAGAGAGAATTACAGTTAAATCCCAAGTGATAATCCTTGAGACTTGCCAATAACAGGTGAAAGTGACATCATTGACAAGTGAAAGTGATTTATTGATAAGTCCTTATGAGATATTATTTTTCTTACTTTCATATCTATTACAGTTCTTCCAAACTTGTAATAACTTATGGGTGTTACCTTTGCCAATTGCTCCCCCTATTCTTGGTCTCTCTTATGGCTCGTTTGGTACGCAAAATTCATTTTGATGGATATGGAACTGGAAATGGAAATAGATATGGAAATGCAGTTTAAAAGTATGTTTGTTATGTCATATAAATAAGATATGGATTTTTACATGAAAAGACCTAAGAACCATTCAAAATTTAAAAAAAAACTTTTTTTTTTATTTTTTTTAGATTTAAAATGAATCCCATGCATTTTTGTCTAAGGAATTGATTTCCTTGCATTTTGATTGAATTGACTTCCACATGGAAGCCAATTACCATGGTACCAAACAAGCTCTATCATAGAAATGATTTCCGTTTCCATATCCACCCACCCCAATTCCATGGTACCAAACAAGCCTTTCGTTTGGTACGCTGGAATTGATTTTGGTGGAGATGGAGATGGAAATGAAAATGTAAATGAAGATGGAAATGAGGATGGAAATGGAGATGGAAATGAGGATGGAAATGAGGATGGAAATGGATATAAATATAGAAAAAAATTAGGGCAATAAAATCAATTCCATGGAATTAAATACAATTCCATGGGTTACATCATGGAATTTATTTCTACCCATTTTGAATTCCATTTCCAATTCCATCCTCCAATTCCACCATACCAAACATAGGAAATGAATTCCATTTCCAATTCCACCATACCAAACATGTTAGTCTTTGTTTTACTCAATTTTAAAATGTGAAGATATTAAGAAAATAGTTGAAGGTTGTATATGTTCAATTTTTTTACTTTTTGCCTTCAATTATATCCCTTAACTAAACATAGCGATTTGCATAATTTTAAGTAAAAAATTGCTAAAATGAATTCTTCATTATTGTAAAATTTATTGCGCAAAAGTATATAATGACCTATGTCAAAGTGGTGTAATTTTTCTTTAACTAAGCGCAATATATGTTTAGTTGGATTTACACAGTTAAAATTACATTATACCTTTTGAAAAACCGTTGGTAAGAATACATTTTTAAAAAAGATTTTTATCCAAAATATATTTTAACAAAATGTATTTATGTTTAGATGAAACGTTGAATTCATAATGCATTTTGGCAGAATGCATTTTGCTAAGAATGAGTTTTTTACTCAGAATGCATTTTGAAAGAAAGAATTGCAAAATGTAAATCTGCAAACTAACGAACTTTTAGATTTAAAACGCGTTTTTAAAAAAAAAAAAAGAGTTGTCAAACAATCACGTTACATGTAACTTACAATTGATGAACAAAGAGTTGGATTTGCTTGAAGATAAAGTGCCTCTCAGGCACCAGGAATTTGCAGTTAAAGAATCTTATTCGCCAATACTTTTTAGGATTGACCTCATGGCATCATCCTATACTATCACCAAATTTGAAGAATAATCTATTATTATGTTTGTTTCCATTGAACCTGATCCTTGTCTATGTAAGAATTCAATTGATGGTTTATATTGAAAATTCTATAAGACGCTTCTTAAAAATTCTATATTATACTTACATTAATATACTTATTATATATATATCAAAAAAAAAAGATTTTTTGCAAGTTGATAAATTATGAACCGCATTGAATAATTTTTGGTTCAATATATGATTACATTTAAAATAAAAATTATGAAATCTAATAATTCAATTATCCTACGCATATACATTTTTAAAATGCCCATGTAATTCTTAATTATTCTTGAAAATATAAAATTTAAGTAATAAGTATTTTTCCGATTAGCCCACCAATCTAAAAGTAATTTTTTGTCAATACAACTTTTGACTCTACAACCACTTAACGTGTGCAGCGGTAAGACAGTTGGCACTTCTCCATATAGATACGAGTTTGAATTTTGGAGATGCACTTGATGGGTGGTGATTAACCGTCCTTGGTGCAAAGCACCTTATAGGGGTGTGCCAAAAAGACATTCTCGCTTCGGATTAGTTATAGGGGCATTGTGATCATTTTCTTTAAACTTGTTTAAAGACGCATGAGGAATTTTCATCTCCCTTAACATTTCGAATCATCATTCTGAGATTCACTATTTTTCATGTATTTTATGTCATTTTCCCTAAAAATAATTAATTTATATATAATAAAGAATGTCATAAATTTTATATTATATATATCTTGATATATTAATTTCTTATTTAGTATTATTCAAGGGGTAAGCAAATTGTAACCCACATATTTGGATTACTTTCCCCTCCCCTGTTTCTCACTTGCGATTGCGCTGTTCCCCTTTTCATCCTCTAGTCTTGACTCTTGTTCTCTCCACGCCATCTCTCTCTCTCTCTCTCTCTCTCACGAATAGAGTTCAGTGTAGCGGTCTCTTCTTCTCCTTCTCCATAGCATATGGCCGATCACAGAGAAATCCCTATTCGATCAAACTCTCCGGATAACAACCATCACAACCCCTATATTAACATTTCCCCTACTTCCGCTTCCCCTGCTTACAGCAACCGTGAGTTCTTTCCAACAGATTTTCTTTTTACTTTGTGACTATTGTTGCTGTTGTTTCACTTTTATTGATCATTCTGCTATGATTTCAGGCCCTAATCCCCGGGATCCTATTTTCGATGCGTTACATCGGTGTGGCAAAACTGTTGAAAAGGCAACTAGGCAAGCAGAGATCATGACTGATAATTTCTGGAATCACAGTGAGTTTTCTTTGTCTTCACATGGATAACCATTAACTGCTTATGAAGGCAAGTGGACTCGAGAAGAACTGGCTGGAGGGGTAATTGTTATTAGATTATGACCACAAGAGCTTAAGATGAAATGGTTAATGGTCTTTATGTGATTGTATTAGAAATTATAAATTCAAATATGAATCCAGTGAAGTGAGAGTACTACCAGTCTACCACTACTTGTTATATATAAATTGTCTTGTATGTGTAAAGAAAAATAAAAGTAGAATACTAATACCACTGCAAATGGGGTCTTAAATTTAGCATAAAGGGAGTAGTACCTTGTGTCAAACTTTAGAAACGTTCACTTCAAAACATCCGGACATTACCTATGTCACATTTTGTTCTTTCTTGTTCACTGTGATTTTATACCTAAAAGTTTTCAACTTGAACATTGTACGAAATGCAATTTTTTTTGTCTCTAGAGTCTGCTCGCAAGTCCAATAAATGAATCTGGTTTTTCTGAAATTCCGAACCACTGATATGCAGTCAGGTTGGGGTCTAATCCAGCTGATGCAGCAATGGCTAGACTTGTTCATGGAACAAAAGTGCTCACACAAGGAGGGCATGACAAAGTATTTGAGAATACATTTGGGATATTGCAAGGAGAAAAGCTGTTAAAGCAATATGCTTGTTACCTATCAACTTCCTCTCGACCTATAATTGGAACACTTTACATATCAACTAAAAGATTAGCCTTTTGCAGTGACTATCCACTTTATCATCATTACCCATTCTCACTCCATAGCCAATCCATACAGCATAAGGTAGCTGTTACCTTCGTTTTTACCCTCCTCAGAAGTTAAAAGTAGTTTTTGGTATGCTGTCATTTTGATGATAGCTTCTTCATATCCATAATCTATGATTGTCTTCTTGTTATATTGTTATTCAAGATGCTTGATACTCCTAAAGTTTGCTAAAGGGTTGGCCTTGATTCTAAATATAGGGCCTGTTTCCATTTTATCTTTAATATTTATCATTTTCCCCTCAAACTCATTTATTGATTTATAAATTGATATATAATGTAATGTTAGGGAGATCAAGTCACATTTGTTATAATTAAGTAATTTATCTCTCTTTCTTAATTTATTCAAATTAGTAAATAGCTATAATTAGGTATTTATTGCATTTTTAAGTTCTGGCTTTGTTACTTTTGCAATATATATATATATATATATTGTATTCTCATTAATAACATTAAAATCTTAAATATCATATCTTATAACTCCAGAATGCAAAATGATAATATAACAGGCAGCTTAATATTCCCTATCTTTGAGCAGTAGCTTAATTGACCTTCAAATGCGAACCTTCAATGTTTCAATTCTCATTTAGTTTGGACTGGTTAAACTTATTAGCAGAAAAAACAGAGGTAGAAGGTTAGGCCAAATGATCTCGTTTGGGTACTGCCTAGTAAGATCATAGTTGACCACTTCAATTTCTTGATAACTGAATCTCCAATGTTATATTTTCTAATATCAACTGATTTTGAATTTGAAATGTAGGTGGTGGTTCCAGTGGAACAGGTGAGCAGGGTTATTCCTTCCTCAAATAGATGGAACCCTTCAGAAAAATACATTGTGGTTGTCACCTTGGATGGCTGTGAATTCACTTTTATGGGGTTTATAGCATATGACAAAGCTCTCAGGTCTCTAAATGAGACCTTACAGCGATATCACAACCATTCCAACTGAAATGTTAATGCACTGTTTTGGCAAGAATGTATATGGCTCATAAAAGACATACAAGAATTCAGTTGTACTGTATGATTAATGATGTGCCTTGATGTACCCCTTGATTAACAGTGCCCATGTACTTTTGTGTAATAAGAATCTGTTTGGTCTAGTGATAGAAAAAGAGTTTATTTCTGTTTTGATGTGTTTCACAAAGATCAAAGATGTATAATTCCTTTCTAAATGAAACAAAATCAGAAATAAAGCCCACAGGTATAAGATATTTAAGGTGAAATCGATATCACATGGGGGCCTAGATACTAGGCAATTTGATCATACAAGGTACAACTGTACAAGCCAAAGCTGCTTAACGACTTAAACTTGGATTGATTAAGAACTATATCTCACACACTGGATACATGGGAAGGGTATGATCAGAAATTAAACAATTGGAAGGAATTCCTCAATATATTCTATAATAGTATAGCCGACAGTAAAACCATAAGTTCATCAAGTTAGCTGGCACAACAATGTACAACACCTTGGACCTTTCATCCCATAGCTACTTGAGATCAGGTGATACTGAGGATGCATTATTCTGCAAAAATGCTTCAACTTGCTGGCTAAAGGAAATTCTGAACATGTGGTGACTTCGGCATCAGCGATACTTCAGAGGGACTTCTCGTCACACAACAAGGTTAGGTTCTTCAGCAGCTTTATCTCTAAATAGTGTTTCAAACTTCAAGCTCCTTGTTACTTCAAAAAAATGTGCAACTGCTTCTTCAGGTGTGCCCACAAGAACACCATGCCCCAAATTAAGAATGTGCCGTCTAGGCCCTGCGCACCTCACAACCCTGAAAAACAATTCCCTCCGTTTAAGTATCCAATGAAGGAATAAAAATAGCTCAAGATCGATGAAATTTGTGCTTTATTGATTCTAGTAATTTATCAGTCTTTTTTTTTTTTTGCTAGTAATTTATTAGTCACTTGGACACAACTGTTAGTATAGTCTCTAAAGACTTCAATTTCAGGTCAACAATCAAAGAAAATATGGCCTTTCTTCCAAAGGTCCCAATCCAACTGAATCAATTAATATAAGTTGTACTAAAAATAAATGCATATGTTACTTCTGTTTTAAGTTGTTAATTATCCTACTGTAAGCATATATCAGATGGAGTTCAATTCCCCATAAATTAGACGATGGATCATAATTCATAAGAAGAGAGACTACAGCCTGGAAACGATCAAAATTGCATCTAAATCTCTGCAAGACCATCATATTTGATTGCACGAAGAAAACCCAAGCTAAGAGTATAAACTATAAAGTCACCAACCTCTGAATTTCTTCAGTCACAGCACTAAGAGGGGAGAACAAGTAAGCAGGGTCCACATTTCCCTGCACACTTATTCCACTACCCAATCGTCTTCTTCCATCGGCCATATCCACTGTCCAGTCTAAACCAATGACATCAACTCCGGTATCTTTCATCCGCTCAAGAAGGCCACCATTACCATTTATATATAGGACAAGTGGGGTCTCGGGGCACTTTTTCTTCACCACATTAACAATCTGCAAAATCGGAAAAAAAAAACAAAGAATAACCATTGCAGAATAGGTAGAAAATGGTAAAACGGTATTTAACTTAGCAACGGTTTCTACTTTTTAGCATTATGGAAAGTGTGGCTTCTAGTTTGAGATTAGTCCTTTAGTCTTTGAAAACTAAGATATTCAAACAGTAAATAAGTAGAACTTAATTTGTTACTGAAGGCTAATAATACCCAAGCTTTCCGCAGAGTATACAAATTTTTGAACTTCTGATAGTTTTCTTCAACAGGTCAACTAGCACATAGGTCCAAAGAGTCTTCAAGCTCTGTAGCAATTAACTTAAATGAAACCGGTAATGAAAAAATGATGTACAAGCTATGGACCATTGATCTATCTTGTTTCCTCAACAATAAAAATGAGACAAGTCTGTTTTAACATAAGTATGGGCCTAGTATACGCATTAATACCAAACAGTGCAGGGTGATAATGACACATAACTCGGGACAAAGGAAAGGAAAGAACAAGATGGAGTATATTTTCAAAGTTACCTCTTTGATATAAGGCTTTGACCAGCGTTCCCACATATCGGGTGGTAGTTGTCCACCCCATGAATCAAATATTTGTATGCAATGGGCCCCAGACTGAACTTGATAAATGATGTACTCTGTTATCGCCTGTGCCAAATGAGAAAGAAGAGTCTTTAATACATGTGGTTCTGTATGGCACATGCTCTTTATCTTTGTATATGTGCGTGTTGTGCCCCCTTCCACTATGTATGTAGCTATTGTCCAAGGTGCTCCCACAAACCCCAAAACAGCAGCATGACCACCAACCTAAATAAAACCATAAAGAAAACAAAATAAACGTTAACTGAAGGAAAAAGAATTACCTGAGTAGTTATGACAAAAATGAGTTGAGACAACTAAAGTTACTTGCTGGCGTAATATCTTGAGTGATTCTCCAACAAAACTAAGTTTGTCCAAATCAATCGGATGCAGGGATTTTAAATCCTCTTCAGAGCGTATTGGTGATGATATAACAGGTCCCCTCACATCTTCTATGTCAAATGGCACACCAAATGCAGGCAGAGGTGTGAGTATATCTGAGAAAATAATTACCCCATCAGGTCTGAAAGCTCTCCAAGGCTGCAAAGAAATTTCCACAATGAGATCAGTTGTCTCTGATCTCTGTCGGAAGGATGGATATTTCTCAGCAAGCTTTCTGTAAACAGCCATGTACCTTCCTGCCTGGCGCATCATCCATGCTGGAGGACGACTAACAGGATCTCCTCTGGCAGCCTTTACTAATAGTGGATCTGAATAAGAAAGGAAAGCCAAAGAATATATAAAAAATAAAAGCCAATTGTTATGGAAACATGTTTACATGGACATGTAAATTCATGTGTCTGCATGGGAGACAAGAAAAGAGAAGGCAAGACTGGATATGCTCAGTGCAAATTAAAAAGGAAAAAGGGATGAACAGTTGCAGTAAAATGAAAAATACAAGTTGATGCTCTCAATATTACCTCTCCTTTTCGTTCAATGAAATTATACACAACATGTTTAAGAAATAATGGAGTGGAAGACTGACTATAGAGAGAGAGAAATGCTCAAAAGTCCTTTTGAATGTCATTGAAGCAGTGATCCTATGATTCACTCCTTAGGCAACATTCAATCAATCAGCTGTCCGAATTTCAAAACCAAGTTAAATGGCTTCTAGACATAGTTGCAATGATACAACCAAATTTCATTCCGAGAACCATCTACACACACACATATTCATATCTTAATGATAGTAAAAAAAACACACAAAGAGAATTCCTGTTACCCACTCACTCTCAGCATTATCTTTTAGAGCACAAATACCTGACGGAGCCACCTGTGTAATGCAGACAGATCTGTCATTTTATCTTAATAATCAATTATAACGAATTCCTCCATTTCTGGATTACCGTTTTATCAATGCTAAAAATCATTGTCGACAATAATGGCGTTACTTTCACCGTATATCAATCGAATCTCCACCAATGCCAAAACATATAAAGCAACTTCATTTCCATTAAAATAGAACATAATCAACACAAGAAACTACAAGCAGAGTAACCCAATTCGTTATTAAAGCTCCAAGAAGTTTCAGGAATAGACAATATGCCCTACCATCATTAGATGGCGAGGATGTTGAACAAGTGACGGAAAATTTTCTGTGGGGCGATTTTGCTTTTGCAGGGACTGAAATTACATTGGAGCCACAATAGTTTAAGCCAGATTGCACGAACAAAGAAGAAGACTTCCACCCCACAGCACTGTAGAAAGCAAATTCCAAAGTCAGAACTAAAACTGAAGTTACCAACCGTAGTGGAAAGAGAGGAAGAACTAGCCTGCTAACGGAAGCACTCATCTGGAGTGGGAAGAGATGAAAGGGGATTCCTGATTTTCTCTTTTAAGGATAAAATTTCGCCGTTGCTAAGACTTCTTATCTCTCAAAGCTTTCTCCGTCTCGTCTTCCTCTAGCCGCTCATTGTGGGGACCTGGAACTGAAGCAAGAGGCAGTCTAGACCCACGGAGCAAGAGGTAGCAGGAGCGCACCTATTGACAAACAGAACCATTAACAAATATTATTTTTTATAGCGTCAAATGCAACACACGCAAATATTCAGCGCATAAACTCACACAGGATAAATTAATAATTGCATGATAAAAGCGTGAACCCTTGACAACAGTTGATAAAAAAAAAAAACCATTGAAAACAAAATGTAAAATTGCGTTCAGCTGGAATCATGAAAAGACGGCGTACTGTTTTTAAATGTAAAATATAAATTTTAATCCTTTAAAATTTCGTTAAATTTTAATTTGATCCTTACATGTATCCTTAAATTTAAAAAGTGTAATTTTAATTATTTATTGTTAATACCATTAACTTTAGTTAAACAAAAATAACGTATCAACAAATTTAAATGATGACTATGCAATTAAACGTTATAAAAAATAGTTAAATTTTAAAATATAAAAAAATTATATTGAATAATTAATATTTAAATATATTTTAATATCATTTAATTGTATAATGGTAATTGAATAAACATTTTCTATTAAGTAAAACTAATGATGTTAACGATAAAGAGCTAAAAATATATTTTTTAAATTTAAGGGATCAAACTAAAAATTAACATAAATTTAAAATATTAAACGTATACTTTAGCATAATTTTTTTAATGTTAAGATGTAAAAATACCCATCCAAAATAGATGAAAAATTGCTAAAATCATCAAGCATAACATATCATCATTAGTTTTTGCGAATGATCGACACTATTTTGTATATACATGCTTAACAGTGTTATGTTATATATAATGGTTTTAACATTTTTACACCCATTTTAAATATTTTTTTTAATTTTTTTACACCTTAAAAAATGCACAGTGTTGAATGCATTTTGATAAAAAAATTATAGATTTTTCCACATTTTCCCTTTTTAGTTTTTTCAATGTTTGTTGGGAAAAGAAAGGGATTTGTTTTGTATCATAAAAGAAAATGGCATTGTTCCGTTGCCGGGAATCGAACCCGGGTCTCCTGGGTGAAAGCCAGATATCCTAACCGCTGGACGACAACGGAATTATGCTCTTACTGTGTTTTATTATTTAGTTTATCTAAACTGTTCATTGCTCTTATCAATCTCCCCAATTGGATTCCTAGAAATCCTACGATGAACGAAAGCGATGATTGTATGCAGCACACGGAGCCGACGACTGAGGTAGTTGTCGGAGAAGATGGAATCGTTGACGCCGGCGACAGTACACTTGTCTCTATATCAATCTGTTTTACTTCTTCATGATAGTTCAGTAAAATTATCTGCCTCTCCCTTTCTGGACCTAGCTATGTCCCTCCCCACCCTTGCCAGGAATTGATCTCTCCTCCGTTCGAGGGAAGCGTGTTTCCCTAGCTACTGCACTGTTATCTTCCTTTGGAAAGGAGTCTGGTTTCCATTTCCCTTGCTAGAATCTAGCCCATCCAATCGGGTCCCTTGGCTGTGAGCTGCCCTCCCGTCGAATGATTTCGTCTAAAGAGAATACATTTTGGGGATGGATTTTCATATCACTTGGCTCTATATTCTTTATTGCCTACTTCTTTGCTGCCATTATTTCCAAGCTTCTTCCGCCCTCAAATATAGCGTTAATATCTGCTATCCAAAATGACTGGTAATCAATTATAATGTGAAGGTTCTATTTATGCATTTGTTTTTGTCTTATTTGTTGATATATGAAAGGAAACAGTACGTGCATAAATAATAATGCCTGAACATTGAATTACGTATCATACTGGCCTTTCTATATTCAACTTGATGTGCTATTGATTGTTTGGATGTACATTTTTACGATTCATAATACTACATGGCAATGTTGATTGCCTCTGTTTCATTTTGATTGCATTTAATAACGTGTAAGGTTTTATTCTTGCCATTATAAGTATGTGGATGCAGGTGGGATTGTACTTGGGTTGATTGTGGGTGATAATTTGGGAAATATTTTGATAAATTGGTTAGTTTTTTGATAAAGCAAGTGTTTTTGACTTGTTTGTGCTGTTCTATTTTTTGAGGAAACCAAAATTGTGGGCGATAATTTACTGTGTTGTGTAGTTCTATTTTTTGAGAAAACGAAGTTGTCAAAGCATGTCAAGATATTCCTGTGATGGTCCGCCTTCAAACTAGCTGGTTTGGTCTAAGGTCTTCTTTGCTAGGCACATGTATAGTTCCATTTGAAGCAATCTTATTTGAGACACTGTTATGTACTAAAAGTGAGAACCTCTCCTGGTGGGATTCGAACTTCAGTTCGCTATGTTATAAAGGATTAACCAATTCTGTTAGACATAATCCTGTTGATTCTGAGGTCTTTTAGCTTCATGTCCAATGTACTACTAACCAGGGCAGCACTATCAGCTTGACACATGCTAGGTATATCCTCATGGAATGACCAAGTGATTGTGGGGTGTTTGTACTTTCACATGTATTAAGAGGGGCTACATAGGGTTCTTGCTTGTCATTTGGTGCAAAGATATTATTAGTCTATGCTTGTCAAAACATGTATCTATCTCAATATTTTTATGTAAAAAAATGATATTTCTTGTCCTGATCTGTATTTGGCTTATAGTAGGTATTACTGCTTCTTGGTGCCATTGACTCTGCCTATAGCTGTGGTTGCTGTATACTTTCATTGGCTCAGCATGAAGATGTTCAAGCATGCTTAACTTGTAATTATTCATCTCATCATTATTTTGGAGGCACTCAGGATTTCTTTCCGTTTCAAAACGGGCCACCGACTGACATGTTAATTGGTCCCTATAATTTACACTTTTCTAAACATATCCTTGTGCTTCAAAAGCCTATGTATTGGTCCTCATGGTTATCTTTCTTTGTGGCATTAATCCCTATTGTATACTACTCCGGTCCGGTCCCCCTATTATAAGTCACTTGTAAAAGAAAAGTTTGGTTCCAAAGACAAGTGACTTGTATTTGCAACTTTTCTAAGTATCTATGACTCCAAATCAAAGGATTGTTTTCACCTTCACGAACCTTTGGTACCAAGTTACCTAATATTTTTCAATACAAAAAAGGAAAGGAAAAAAAATGTTTGCTTTCAGATTTGCTGGTACTGGGCAGAACCTGGTTATGTTTCTTCAACTACGGCAAAAATCATAACAGAATCTTATTATTGCAAATATGAACAAAAAGATGCTTAAATATCCAAACAACATCTAACTCCCATGCAATACAGAAATAGACAATGAGGCTGCATCAATGGAAACCTCTATTCAAACCTCTTGGAAGAAACAAACGCACTACATGCTCAACACATGTTGGGACTTATCCTTGGAGAAAGGCTCCTTGAACATAATAGAACCAAGATCAGAGTTGCTTCTCTGGTTGCATGAGTATGCAACTTTATCATAGACAATAGAGTAACCTAAATTACTCACATTCCTAAAATAGCAAAGCTCATGGCTCTTGTATTTGTATACTTGTTGTGTAATACCAAATGCTTTAACCAAAGTACCATCCTTGACAGCCACAATGCTTTGAGCTTTCTGCAGATTCTTCAGAGAGCTGCTCAAAAACCCAGAATCATGACTCTCTTCAAATCCCAATGTGACATTAGCAACAGATAAAAAGGTTTCATTTCCTTGATTCAGTTCATCCAAGTAGAAGGATAGGGAAAATTTTCTGTCAGTTTTATCAACAAAGTGGACAGGAAAGTATGGAATCTTAGCATCAACAGTGTGATTGAAAAAGATTGTTTGGTTTGCACTCTCCATAATCCCATCTTTGCCAAATACCAGTGAGTTCATGTAACTGAAGTTTTGAATTAAAGTGGTTGTGATATTACCAAAAGAAGATCTCACCCACCCGGTTGATGAAATTGATCTCCTAGCACTAGTCTGAAATTTCCCATTCAGACCTTTGTAATGTGAAACAGAGGATTCAACCAGAGGCTTTACAATGAGGTTGGAAACTTCTCCTTCTGTTTTTGTGCTCTTCCTGTCCAACCAAACATGCAGATTTGCATCTATGAACCAGACATTCAAAGCATTTGTTACCCTAAACCCTAATGAGTGGGAATCTCCATCCAATATCATACCCAAAAGTGGTGTGATTTCAATACCATAAGAAGGAAGATCAAATGACCCTACTCCAGTTATGGGTCTCCACAATAAGGGACTTATCCCTCCTGTGTAAATCACAGTAAAAGGCCAAACCCCACCAATAACCTGATCATCAAGAGTCACCAAAACCTCTCTGAACGGCCCATTCCCAGGTGTATCAGTAAGGTTGTTTGCAGAAATGTACTCATTCGTAGGATTACTGTACCAAAATTCATCTTTCTCATGATATGAAATATAGACCTCTAACACAGCCCTATATGCATTTTGGGGGATTTTGAACTCTTTCATAGCTGTATCATTAGAATTCACAATTTCAAACCACAACCCATCATTCAATGGAAGATTTCTTGAAATGGGTATGATTAAATCTGCTGGAAAACCATACCCAAAAGCCAAACTTGCATCAGATTTTGGTTCATCACCACTGAAACTCTTCGCATCAGGATAAAAGTGAAAGAAAATATCGACATGGTAAACCCCAGTGTAAGTATTGTCAACAATATTTCCCAAATAGACAGCAAGAACCTGATCATTCATGAGCAAGGAAGAGTACCTTGTAATGTCCTTTTTAACAGTCCAAACAATCCCAGTAGGTCTAGGTTCTGCCGTACAACTTCGAAGCAGTTCAACCCCACCAAGCCACACACCGAAAATGCGATCGAATTGAGTTCCTTTACAAGTTGCCTTCCATTCGAGGACAATCTTGGAGAACTTGCGATGGCAATGTTTGGGAGGACTGTAATTGGCGAAAACAGGGGGTTTTCCATATGTGAAGCCAAAATCGTGTTGAAGTATGTGGTATGAACAAGGCTCTGTTGGAGGGAGTTTAATGGGTTTGGTTACCTCGAAGAACTCAGTGGGTGAGGTGTCATTTGTGGAAGATCCGAGATGAGCAAGAAGGTCTGGTCTGAAATGCTTGGTTTTGTGAAGATTAGTTGCAGCGCTTGGGTGTTGAAAACTGAAGAGGAAGAGCGAGGAGAAAAGGAAGAGAAAGAAGAAAGAGAAGTTCATCTGTGTTACCAACCAAGATGATTTATTCTATGCTCTGGTAGTTGCTCTGCATTGAGCTAAGCTAAATTCATGTGATTCGTTGTCCTGTTTATAGCATCCCAGGTCAAAAAGAGTCCTTTTTTTTTTTGCCAACCAAGTCAACAAGAGCATTGCAACAGAAATAAAAATCTTGAGTACAACTTCTTGAACTAATTTTTTTTTTACATTCAGGATTTAAAGTATTTTTCGGTACCACTTACTCGCTTAATATACTAAACTAATTTTTGGTGCATTTATTAGCAGTATTTTTATAAGATCAACTAAAACTATTTTAAGGATAAAATTACATTTTAAAAAAAAAAAGAAAAGAGCATTCTTCATTTTTCTTTTCTTTTCGGATTAATTAACATTTTTCAAATATTTTAGAAATTTAACTTTGACCCATTTCACATGGAATTGGCAAACATTTTTGGATTCAATTTATCCCCAATTTGCTGCTGCTGATTTCTTCTTTTAAATCAAATTATCTAGTTTCGCTGCTCTGTTTAATTTACGATTTATGCATGTAAGAATCTATTTTTTCAAAAAAAATGTTATTTCATTTATATTGAAAAGAGTTTCATATCTTAATTCGAGTTTGTTCAAAAAGAGGTGTGATTGAACTCAGATATACTTAATGGCAGTTGGGCAAAGCAAAATGAATTTTATTCTCCTTAAACAAGGTTGCGAATTCAAAGTGTATGGATAACAAAAGTTATGCTAGAATAACTACCTATAATTATAGCCAGCAATATTTCAATTTGATTTAAATAGTATTAGATATAAGAGATAATTATATAAAAAATGCCAGCACTTCAAGAACAAAGGTAATAGTCATGGGCTTGTTTGGGGAGGCTTTTGCCTCCCCAAAAGTCATTCCTGCGTTTACCGAAACAAAATTCCTCTCACATATTTTACCTTGAAATCTGTGTCCGTTCTCCCAACGGACTATCCAAACAGGTGATCTTGTTGGAAGGTCATATTCAAAAGCATGCTATTTTGAGTACAAGGTTTCCAACGTCTTGTACGTAAAGCATAATCATTAATATATTATTATAAACTTCAATTATTTCACCTTGTAAACACTCCAACAGTCACACCAGAATTGTTAACAAAAGTTTGCCTAATTGATAAGAAATTAATTCATAATTCATGATATTGTGAGTTTTAATCCAAGTACTGAGGTAAAAGCATTATTGGTGAGTGATTTATAAATATATCTATAAATATGCTTTTAAAAAAAGAAAGAAATTAAAATCTCTGTTATCCCTAAACTTCTGGGCTACAACTAAGATGCAATCCTTTAAATTCATTATATATATAAGAGAAAATTACACGCTTGGCTGATCACATATTGGCGAAATTGATATGCACAAAGGATGGTGTTTTTGGATTTGAAGACAGCCAAAGGGTCAAATAAGTTTTTAGTTTTTTTTTCCCGTCCGGTATCCAGAGCTTCGCCCTGACTAATTCGGACCAGACACGCGTCACACATCTAGAAATGGTGAGTGAGTCTCCTAAGTGTAGCTACTGCATACATAAGGACTCGAACTTAAGATCTTGCTTAAGCTGGAACAAGCCGTTTACCACTTGATCCAACCAACCGTCGGTAAGTTTTTAGTTATTTGAAAATGAAGATAACGTTATCCTTGGAGACTCTTTGCCCAGCCCATAAAGAGTTCGAACTCACATCTTCACTCTTGAGAAAATCTTAAGCGATGTGGTTAGTGTGTTAGTTGGGTTGTAAGTGCCTGAAGGAAAGGCTAATTTATTAAACACTGCTTCATGCACACTACTGAGTACTCACTTTTTTAGCAGTAGTGCATCATTTAGAAATTTTACACATGTGGTACAAGTGAATGAAAAGTTGAAGAGTTAACTTTTAACATGAACAATTGAAGAGTTGACAGGTGAACTAAATTTCGTTGAATGCTAGTAATTGACAGGCTTATTTAATTTGGTAATTGATATGAGTTGTAATAAATATATAAATGTGTTGATCCGGTTGATAATAAGGAGTTAACCTATAACTCATAATGTCATGAGTTCAAATCTCACTATTGATATTGGTAGATTATCTATAAATACTCTGAATTTGAAAGTATGCTATTACTTTGGTGAATCCAAATGACTTAAGTCAACCTTGTATAACTTGTATAAATAAAGGTTGGTACTTCTATTTGATACCAATCGAACTTAATTTCCAACCTAAACATAAGCTATGTGTAGATAGTTTCATGGAAGCATCAATGGCCATGGAACCAATTACTCAAAACCTTCACCTGTTTATATTGTGGTGTCTCATCTTCTCGTTCATTGCGTTTAAGCTCACAGGAACAAGAAGCGAGAAATCCTATATCTGCCTCCATCTCCTCCTAAGTTTCCTCTCATTGGCAATTTTCATCAAGTAGGAACGATCTCTCATCGTTCTCTGAGATCCCTCTCACATAAATATGGCCCTCTTATGTTACTCCACTTAGGTCAAATCCCAACTCTGGTGGTTTCTTCTGCAAATATTATCAGAGAAATGGTCCCAACCAATGACGTCGCTCTCTCTTCTCGCACCTCAATGACAGTTGCAGAAATCTGCTGCAAGGACGTGAGCTTTTTCAACCCTACAGTGAAGAGTGGAGATACAAAAGGAAAATCTCCGTCGTTGAATTCCTCAGCTTGAAAAAGGTGAGATCTTTTCAATTCATAAAAGAAGAGGAAGTTTCAGATTTGGTTAAAAAGATTAATGAAGCTTGCATGAAGAGGAGGAGGAGGAGGAGGAGGAGGAGGAGGAGGAGGAAGGAGAAGAAGAAGAAGAAGAAGAAGAAGAAGAAGAAGAAGAAGAAGAAGAAGAAGAAGAAGAAGAAGAAGAAGAATTTG
>JANTPZ010001195.1:0-17981 GCA_025593235.1 Vachellia pachyceras | reverse complement strand
TGGCATGTAGTTGTGCTGTGTGAGTTCTACCATGGGCAAAAATCCACAAAAAGGCTTTGATCTTCTCTAGAACAGGCTATCGCCATAGCTTCTTCTAGAAAGGGTCTCCCCACTGGTGATTACTTGCAGATAAAAAGTGGTAAGTAGATCTAACAGAGAAACAACCATCAGAAATAGGTTTTAGAAATGTTTATCATCTCCTTTCTCCATACATAGTGGGTGTGCACTCCTAATCTACTCAACAATATGGGGTTGGAGTTATCTATGCAACTTCCCATTATCCCACTCCCCAAGGGGTAACAAACCCTGAAACAGTAGTTTGCGATCGACCAGGGTTTCCCAACGTGGGAATAGGTCAATAAGAGGGGTGTTTATCTCTACCATCTATCAAACCAAAAAGAGGTTTTCTCTCCATTTCCCAACTTAACTCCTACATCTCATTGGAACTTCTTTCAAACAGCACAGATCCCTTGCCAGGTAAGAGAGGTATTTTGCTTCTTCACTCACGGCATGAAGCTCAACCCACGTTTGTATTTGGCTTTAAGGACACGAACCCAAAGGGCATCGATCTTTGTCAAAAGGTTCCAGCAAAGTTTCATAATGAAAGTTGCATTATGTCTCCTTAAGTATTTGATCCCTAATCCCCATTAGTCTTGTCTCTGTTGATAAGGTCTCAGGGTAACAAGTGGAGCTTCCTGGTATCCACAGTATCACCCCAAGGGAAACCTTGACTCGTCTTTTCTAGCTCATGAACCATAACTTTGGGAAGAAGCATAGTATGCATGTGATAGTAAGGAAGGGTAGATAACATTGCTTTGATAAGGGTGGCTCGACCCACAATTGTAAGACATCCTTTTTTTCCAACCCGCCAGTTTCCTTTGAGTATTTTCCATGATTGGGGAAAATGTGACATAAGAAGCCCTGTTGTGCAGGAGTAGGACTCCTGAGTTTTTACCTAGATCCCTTGTCAACACATTACCCATATATTGACTTATTGCATAGGATTTGCAGAAGGTGATATGCTTGCAAAAGCATACCCTTGTCTTAGCTTTATTTATTTTTTGGCCTGAAGCAGCACAAAACTTTTCTAAACTCCTCACCATCCTTTATGTTTGGTCCTCCGAAGCTTCTCCAAATAAGATTAAGTTATTAGCAAAGAAGAGATGTGATAACCAAGGCCCCCTTACTAAGTTGAATGACCACCATGAATCCTCATCAATTGCATCCTGGATGACATAAGCAAGCCGCTCCATACAAAGGGTGAAGATGTAAGGGGATATGGGATTCCCTTGACAGATGCCTTTGGAGGCAGTGAAAGTGTCAATGGCTTCACAATTCCATAACACTTGGAAGGAAGGACTGTTATGCATACCATGATGGCACTACATAACTTCACATCCATACCCATAGAGAGGAGAGTGTCTTTAATGAAAGCCCATTTTAAACGATCATTCACCTTCTCTAGATCAACCTATACTGCCATCCATCCTTTGGTGCCTCTCTTCTTTTTCATAGAATGAATTACCTCACGACAATAATTATATTATCGCTGCTCTGTCTTCCCGCAATGAAACTGCATTGATGTTGTCCAACCACTTTGCCAACAGTATACCTAAGTTGGTTGCTTATGATCTTAGTAATGATCTTGCAGCTGATGTTGCAAAGGGATATTGGTATGAAATCCTTGATTGTTTCAGGGTACTCCACCTTAGGAATCAGGACAAGATTGGTATTATTAATGCCCCTAACTTGTAAGGGATCTTTAAAAAATGCCTTAACCATATCACTGATATACTCTCCAACCAGGTACAGTATTCCGAGTAAAAAACTGCCTGAATTCCATCTGGCTTTAAGGCTTTGAATCCCTCAAGGTCGAAGGTGACATTCTTGATTTCCCATCGAATAACCTCTTTGGATAGGTTAGAAAGGTCCACATCACTGAGGGTAGGTAACTTTGACTTTGTGCTAAGAGAATGGATACTTTGGTGATCACTATGGAATAGAACCTTATAGTAACATAGAGCAATATTCTTTAGAGTTGCTTGATCAAAAACCCAATTGCCATCTGCATTCTTTAGGCCTTCTATTCCATTCCTGTTTCTCTTAACAATAGCAGAAGTGTGAAAGTACTTGCCATTTCTATCCCCCCACTTAAGCCAATTGCACTTGGATTTTTGATACCAAAGGAGTTCTTCTTGAGCCAGCACCTATTGTATTCCTTCCAAAGTTCCTTCTCAGTTTGGGCTAAGTGCTGGCTATCCCTTTGACTTCGAGTTTTGTCTATTCCTTCTATTCTGTGTAAGGTACCTTTTTTAGTACATAGGTTGCCACCTTTGTCTTATTCCACTCTTTAATCTCCGATGAGAAACAAGAAATCTTATCATTCCGGGAAGTCTTTGCCCAACAATTCTTTACAAAATCCACAAATCCTTCTTCTAGGAACTGAGCTACTTGACATCGAAAGGGAGGCTTGTGGTGGTGATAATAAATAATTGGAGAACTTTGAAAAAGAATGGGCCTATGGTCCGACCCAAATTTATTGAGATGATGAACTTTTGAGAAGGGATATGCCTGGTTCCACTCTGAGTTTGTAAAGGACCAATTAATACTTCCTTGATTTGCCCCCTTTCCCAAATGAACCGGTCTCCTACATGTTCCATTTCAATCAAACAACTTGGTGAATACAGTCCCCAAATTGTCTCATAGATATACTCTTCGGCCCAGTACCCCTTTTTTTGTCTTAACACAATAAATAAACATTAAAATCTCCCATGACAATCCACGATTCTATAATGTTACGACTACAGTCAACAATCTCCTGTCAGAGCCTTTGTCTTAAGTTGCTGCAAGGCTTAGCATAGATACAAGAAAGAAAGAAATCCCAAGAATTATTTTGAATTTTCACCTTCACATGTAAAGCCTGGATAGAGGAAGATAA
Organism: Vachellia pachyceras; assembly: GCA_025593235.1. Classification (NCBI taxonomy): domain Eukaryota; kingdom Viridiplantae; phylum Streptophyta; class Magnoliopsida; order Fabales; family Fabaceae; genus Vachellia; species Vachellia pachyceras. The sequence goes on along the minus strand of JANTPZ010001195.1, from coordinate 15,043 downwards.
ATAATTAACAGAAATATCCTCAAGGTTCTACAAGAGCCAAATACCTCTGACATAACCAGTGGCCTCAATTTTAATCCAATTAGAGAAACCCAATTTCTTGATAATATTGTCAGTCTTTAAACCACTAAATCGATTTCATTGAGAATGCATATATTCACATTATTTCTTTTAAGGATCTCCCAAAAAGAAAGGGGCATGCTGCCACTACACTAGGTTTACTGGTTATAATCCTTCTGGTAACCAAATATACTTCGGTCACCTTTCTCATGAACATATCCTTTCTTTGTTATTTTTTTAAAACTTTTCTCCAACTTATGGAAGTTGCTGGTGCATTAGGATCTTTGAAGGTTTATCACTTTGGGGCTGAAGACACCGATGAAGATTGTGCTTTCTTGGAGGTAAGGAAATTTTTTTCCTATCTCATCATAGTTGGTATAATAGGATGCATTGGATCACCACCATTTATGGCCTGAAGTGACATGGGTTGACACGCGGCCTTAATGAGCTACAATTTATGTGTGGAAGCTAGTAGGTCTCGCAATTGTGGTACTTTTAGTAATAGTTAATCCTTAATTAAAACACTCAATTGCCATGGTTTATGAAGGATGCCTGTGTTTAATGCTAGTTGTAACCTTAGGAGATAAATTTCCAAGGGCATGAATCACATTGACATTGCAATTGGAATCCTTCCTGTTCCTTTGTAATCCATGATTATGAAGGCTGGATTTGGTTATGTTCTTAAACTCTTGTGCTATTTTCCTTCACCTCTTTTTTAGCATCATCAGTACATAGACCACTCTATTACTCTGAAAGCTTGTGCTGGTCTAAATGGTTTGAAGTTGGCTAGCAATATGCTTATAGTTGTTCAAGCTATGCCAGATGCCTCATCCTTGGTAATTTCACCACTCCCTCTTCATGCCTAATTGACAATTCTTAGCTTTTGTCTTTACTTTGAACTTTTGGTACAATTGTCTCCAAAACTTGGAGAAGAATGCTGACCTTTGACCACAACAAATGCATGCTAGGAAAATGATGAAAAACTGCCATCATATCAAATTCCAAATCATGCAAAGCCGCTGCTCTACAAGCCAAGTGAGATTTTGAAGATCAAAGATGTGGTATATATAATATTTGCTTCCAATTTTTTGAGTTATCTTATGATTTGGTTCAATTCCTTCCAATTTGTTTCCTTAACGTTTTTAATCAATTAATTTATTCCTCTTTAGAGCTTGTTTGGTTTCACTTCCCAAAACCTAGATTTTGCCCCAAACCCTAGGTTTTCTCCAAGTACTCACATTTTTGGAAAAGCTATTTTGGATACAAAACCTCAGTTTGAAACCTAGGTTTTGAAAAGCTATTTTCTTGTCAAATCACACCCTTTCTCCTAATAAATTTTCTCTTTCATACTTTTTCCTTCTTTCTCTTTCATCTTTCTAACATACTTTTTGCCTCAGAATCTAAGCTAATTCTCAAACACAATCACATTTTCAAAACCTAAGTTTTACCTTATAATCCGTAGAAGCTATTCTCCAAAACATAAATTTTGCCTCATAATCTGTAAAAACTATTCTCAAAAGGACTTCCAAGCGAGCTCTTAATTTGGTCCTTCCCTAAAATCCTTTATTAATACAAATGGCAAGGGACCCGATTTGATAAAACTAGAATTTTTTATTGACCCAAGTGGCTATTGTGTCTATATCTTGTGGAGAGGTGATTCTTTCATTGTAAGGAGTTCAATCTTTCTTGCAATTCTTCTACCTTTGACATTTTAGTACATGGTGGTGTTTAGTTTCAATTTGGGGTAGTATGAACTGGTGTTTACTAAAAGATGCTTTTATTAGCAGCAGATTTAAACTGGTCATTTTGATGTTCACTTCTGCTTGTATAATATGCCCAGTTCACCACTGAAGCTCTTTCTTCTCTGTCTGACGTGGAAATTGAAGGAATTTTGGAGAATGTACGATTAGAATGCGCAAGGTTTGGAATAATTTTACTTTGAATTGACTCGAGATACTAAAATATTAGGATAAAAATATACTCATACCTTCCCTGAAGCATACTCAAGTTACACGGTCCACTCCTCTGTTTTTGAAAACATTTACAAGCTTCCCATGGAACCAAAAGATGGTAAAAAGAACCTTAAAAGCAATGTTGATTACCTTTTTTAAAAATAGAACATGAAGTCATATTATTTAGATTATTTCAATCTTATTTATTTTCCATTGAAACTACATAACTTGTTCAAAACATTGTATTAAAAGCAATGTTGATTACCTTTATTAAAAATAGATCATGAAGTCATGTATTTCTTAGATGATTTCAATCTTATAAATTTTTCATTTAAATTATGTATATAACTTTATGATAATGCATGTGTTTATTAATAATTTTTAAAGTGCATTTTATTGTTTAAATAAATATTAGCAATTATCTTTTCATTGTTACTTAATCTTTCTGAAAGTGTTTGGTGAATGTTTCGTTTTTGATAGCTTATTGCCTTTAGCAAATGATTTTATGGTGTGATGCATCTAGAAACTGATTATTTACATATTCATTTTTTTATATTGTATAAGTAATTATTATAAGAGATATTTTGCTCTAAATGGGTGTAATCAAAGAATTTGATTTCGTATTGTTATAGAATATCCTCACAATCTCAGGAGAATATGGCATGTTTATGTCAATCAAATTCCTGTAATGCTCCATAAAATCAGTCACATCAATTCCTAAGGCCTTAATTTCTTCCAACTTAACATATATTCCAGGACATAAGGCACGGTTTTTATACTTAACCTCATAATCATCATGCTCAGTAATATATAAGTGTCAATAACATAATCTAGAGGAGGTTCAAGTCTTGTTTCCTTCTTTGATCTTCTTCCAAATGATTCCCCTGGGCCACTCTCTTTATCTTTTCTTCATGCTTGAAATCAAGCTTCCAGGAGAAACGCTCTCTGTTTCAGAGTCTGAGGCCTGGGCAGATGATTGCTCTGGGACTGAGGAAGATGCTGCCTGAGCCTTGCCTTTGTCCTTCTTCATAATGGATTTTGGTTGACCAGTGCGAGGCTTGCGAACCAATGGAGTCACCGTCTCTTCCTCCTTGGATGGCTCCACAATTCTCACCCTTTTGGATGATGCTAATTGGGTTGGAGCAGGAGTTGATGATTTGGTCTTCTTGGTATGAGCCATAGTGATCTGGGAGTAAGATTTGGGATTTTGGTGAAGCTAGGTGTCGATAGGTTGAGACAATGAGTGCTGAGAATTTTGATGAACAAGAGGTTTTATCGAAGATTAATGGAGGGGTTTTGACAGTTAGAGAGGATTGAATGGAAAAGTAAGATTTGAGAGAGGATGCAACAGATGGGAAATTGGATTGGAGAGAACTCGAGTAGCCGGAATGGGTTAGGGTTCGAGTGAACGTCAAAAGAGGGATTTTGAAGATCAGATGCACAAACACTCAAGTATTGATACTTTGTACTCGAGTGTTGAGAGAAAAATATGCCGAACACTTAGTGTTGCTTTGTCAGTACTCGAGTATTGTACTAGAGAAGATGAACAAATAAGCTAGTACTAGAGTATTAGCATTGAGTACTCGAGTGTTGAGCCTTGCTTGCCAACACTCAAGTATTGGTTCTCCAGTACTCGAGTATCGGGGTCCCCTTTTCTTCAAAAAGAGCCAATACTTGAGTATTGCCATAGAATACTCAAGTATCGGGGTACTCTCCACTAAAATACTTCAATACTCGAGTATTGACCTTTCAATACTCGAGTATTTGAATTCTAAAATTCAAAATACTCACCACACTCGAGTGTTGAGATTGAACACTCGAGTATTACCTTTACTTCCATTTAATACTCGGGTATTTGACTTCCAATGATACTCAGTACTCGAGTGTTGGTTTCCAGAACTCGAGTGTTGCTCCTCAAATCATTACTTGAACCTGAAACTCGAGTATTTCATTATATTAAGCAGTTAACACTCGAGTAATACCTCATAACACTCCAGTGTTCATCAAAAATTGTTGAACACTTCTTTTCTCTTCTTCCAGTACTCGAGTTTTGACTTCAAGTGTTTAATTTAACACCCGCATAACTAAATTTAAACACTCTGAAGCTTAAATTAGTAGTGATATAATTATCAAAATAACATTAAATCAACATTATACTTACTATTCATTTGGATTTACCATTCCCAATTCCCTTTTGATATTCATGAATTGTTCTCTGGCCAAAGGTTTAGTGAAGATGTCAGCCAGCTGAAGATGAGTAGGAATGAATTCAACCTTAATGTCCTTATTTTGCACATGATTCCTAATGAAATGATGTCTTATATCAATATGCTTGGTCCTTGAATGATGCATAGGATTCTTTGAGATATTTATTATCCTGGTGTTGTCACTGTAGATGAGAATTTCCTTGAAAATCATTCCCAAATCCTGGAGTTGCTGCTTCATCCATAAGATTTGAGCACAACAGCTTGCAGCAGCAATATATTCAGCTTCTGTGGAAAATAATGATATTGTTGATTGCTTTTTGCTGAACCAGGATACAAGAGCTCCACCAAGGACTTGACATTGGCCACTTGTGCTTTTTCTATTAGTTTTGTATCCAGCATGGTCAAAATCTGAATAGGCAATTAACTCTTCACTACTGCCTTTTGGATACCATAATCCAAGATCAGTGGTACCAGCTAGATATCTAAGAATTCTCTTAACATTTTCAGCATGGGATTCCTTTGGAGCAGCTTGATAATGGGCACACATTCCAACACTGAATTGAATGTCAAGTCTACTTGCTGTGAGATAAAGCAATGACCCAATCATTTCTCTATATCTCTTTGTATCATAGTCCTTTCCATTTGAATCTGCATCAAGGAGTGCATTTGAGCTCATGGGAGTATCAGCACTTTTGCATTGATCCATTCCAAACTTCTTCAATAGCTCCTTGAGGTTCTTGGCCTGATTGACGAAGATGCCATCTTTCTTTTGCCTAATTTGAAGTCCAAGAAAGAAGTTTAATTCTCCCATCATGGACATTTCAAAATTCTCCCAGCATTATCTTGGCAAACTCTTGACAAAGATCATCGTTAGTTGCACCAAAGATAATATCATCAACATAAATATGTACAATTAATAAATCTAATTTTGAATGCTTAATGAATAGGGTTGTATCCACTTTTCCTCTAACATAATCTTTCTTGATTAAGAAATTACTTAACATTTCATACCAAGGTCTAGGAGCTTTTTTCAAACCATTGGGAGCTTTCTTTAATTTGTAAAACATGATTTGGTTTGGAAAGATTTTCAAAACCAGGGGGTTGCTCAACATAAACTTCTTCCATAATGAAACCATTTGAGAAAGAACTCTTTACATCCATTTGGAAAAGTTTGAAATCCATAATGCAAGCAAAGGCAAGTAGAATACGTATGGCTTCTAATCTGGCCACATGATCATAAGTCTCTTCATAGTCAATGCCTTCTTCTTGATTATAACCTTTTGCAACCAATCTAGCTTTGTTTCTGACAATGATTCCTAATTTATCAAGTTTATTTCTAAACACCCACTTTGAACTAATGATTGGATGATCATTGGGTCTGGGAACTAAATCCCAAACTTGATTCCTTTCAAATTGATTTAATTCTTCTTCTATTGGAATTATCCAATCATCATTAGACAAAGCTTCCTCAACATTTTTAGGCTCTGTTTTTGAAATAAAAGCTGAAAATTGAGCCTCATGAATAAATCTTTTCTTGGTTTGTACACCTTTACCCACCTCTCCAATCACTTGATTGATGGGGTGATTGAGGATGTATTTTCAAGCTTTTGGTTGAGGAGACTTAGGTAATTTATCAGATTGGTCATTTTCAAAATCCTGAGAAGGTTGATTATCAAGTGAATTTTCTTTGCTTTGATTTTCAAAACCTTTTGAAATTATAATTTCTTCATCAGCATCAGATTTTGGTTGAGAATTAGTTTCAACAAAAACTACATGCACTGATTCCTCTACCACACAAGTTTGTTTATTGAAGATTCTATATGCTTTACTTCTATTTGAATAACCAAGGAACAAACCTTCATCAGACTTAGGATCAAACTTACCAAGATTGTCCTTACATTACTGTGAATGAAGCACTTGTTGCCAAAGATATGTAGATGAGATAAATTTGGTTTTCTTCCCTTGAATAGCTCATATGGTGTTTTTCCGAGAGAAGGTCTTATGTATGCTCTATTTGAGATGTAATAGGCTGTACTTAGAGCATCTTCCTAGAAGACTTGTGACACTTTCTTTTCTGTGATCATTGCTCGTGCCATGTCTGCTAATACTCTGTTTTTTCTCTCCACCACTCCATTTTGCTGATGAATCCTTGGTGCTAAGAAGTTGTGATTGATTCCTTCACTTTCACAGAAGGTAGCAAAGTCTCCATTCTCAAATTTTCCTCCATGATCTGTTCTAATGGAAACAATAGACATACCTTTCTCATTTTGGACCTTTTTGGCAAATATAGTGAATAATTCAAAAGTTTCATTTTTAGAGGCCAAAAATATAGTCCAAGTAAATCTGGAATAATCATCAACAATTACCAAAGTATACAAATTTCCCCCTAAACTTTTCACTCTAGGAAGACCCATTAAATCCATATGAAGTAGTTCAAGAGGCCTTTTTGATGAAAGCTCTGTTTTTTATTTAAAAGATGATTTGGTTCGTTTTCCTAACTGACAGGCATCGCATACCAAATCATTCTTGAATTTGAGTTTTGGAAGCCCTTGAACTAAATCATTTCTGATTAATTTGTCAAGTTGATGCATGTTCACATGAGCTAATCATTTATGCCATAGGTGAGTTTCACAGCTTGACTAATTAAGCAAGAGTTTGTAAAATTCTTTTTTAACTCAATAGTATAACAGTTACTGTCTCTAGGGGCTCTGAGTTGAATATTCAGCTTTCTTTATCGATGGAAAGATCTTTCTTGTTAATGATGAAGCATTCCTCAGAGTCAAATATCACCCAATTTCCTTTGTCTGTGCTCTGACTCACACTGAGGAGATTGTGGCATAATCCTTCCACATGATACACATCCTTTACAGAAGTTCCATTTGTGTTGGCAATTTCTCCAACTCCTGTAATTTTTCATGATTGATTTCCTCTTAAGCTTATTTTTCCTCCATCTTTTGCTTTTAGGGCTGACAAACCTGCGTTTGTCACCTGTCATGTGTCTTGAGCATCCACTGTCGATATACCACTTATTTTCCCTGGATGCTTTGAAACAAACCTGCAAAAGATTCATTTGATAGTTTCAGGTACCCAAGTTCTATTGGGTCCTTTTAGGTTAGTGTTTGGTGTCTTTGGAACATAAGTTCCTTTTGGTATCCATTTATACGTGCCTAATACTTTGTTTGTTTTGAAGTAGCATGATGAAGTTTTATGCCCCTTTCTATTACCGTAGCTACAGAAGGCATAAGGTTCAGATGAATGCACATCCCTTTGAAAGTATTTCAAATAACTCATGTTACCTTTCCTTTTCTTCCCCTTTTTAAAATCATTTTGAGGATGATATCCAATACCACTTCGATCATTTGTAACTCTTTGATTTTTCAAAATAATATGAAGCATCTCACTACCATAAGTAAACTTTTCAAGAGTTTTGGATATACGTTCATTTTCAGTCTTTAATTCATGGCATTTAGAGCACTCAAGATTAATAACAAATTTCTCAATTGGTTTTTCTAATTCTTTAACTTTCTTTCTTAGAAAAGATAATTCCTTAGCAAATTTTAATAATTCTATATGCATGCTATCATATTCATCTCGTAATTCATCATAGCTAGGTTCAGTATATACCTTCTCTATTTTTTATTCTTCTTCTTGAGCTACTAAACATAGATTGGCTTCTTCTTTAACTTCACTTTGTTCTTTATCTAAGCTATCTCCCCAGATTCCTAACACATATGCTTTCTTCTTTTTGAAAGATTTGAATTTCTTTTTCTCCTTTTCCTTTTCTTTGCACTGATTAGCAAGCTGAGGACAATTAGCATGGAAGTAACCAGGTTTGTTGTATTCATAGCAAATGACTTTGCTTGATCCTCCTTTGAATGGCCTTTTTATTCGTTGATCCTTGCGATACATTTTTCTGAACTTTCTTACAACCATCGCAAGTTCCTCGTCTTCTACATCTCGTTCTTCTTCTTCAGTTTTTGACTCTTAATCTTTTATAGTTTTGAGAGCCAGGCCCTTCTTCTTCTTCTTCTCTTCTATGCTGGACATCTCCTTTTTGAACTTTTGCTTGCTTTCATACTCAGCAAGACTTCCAAATAAAGTTACCATCGAGATCATTGATTCTCCACGGGATTCTTCTATAGCTGTGATCTTAGCTTCCCATTTACTTGACAAAACATTTAATATTTTTCTGACCTGAGAATGTTGATCATATGTTTTGTCAAGGGCTGCTAGTTTGTTGATGAGATGAGTATGTCTCATTTCGAATTCAGCAATGGTTTCTTCATCTTTCATCCTGAGTAAATCATACTCAGTGGTGAGCATGTTGACTTTGCTTTCTTTCACTGCTTCTGTGCCTTCATATGCAATTTCCAGTGCATCCCACATATGTTTTGCTGAATGTAGAGTGCAAACTTTGAAGAAGTCATCTTCATTCAATGCTGTCTGAAGTATTAGGACTGCTTTTCTGTTGAGATGCACCCTCCTTAAATCCTCACTATCAAAGTCAGCACAAGTCTTTGGGGTTAGCCCATTTTCAACCTTCATGGGTACATAATTTTCCTGTTCAAATACATCCCATAGATCAATATCAGTAACTAAGGTAAAGTTTTGAAACTTTATTTTCCAAAAGGAAAATTTTTTACTGTTGAAAGTAGGAGGTCTAGTGATAGAAGTTCCGTTTGTGAGAATGTGTTCGCCAAATCCTGCCATGGATCTCCCTTGAAACTATTAAGTTCTTTAGATAAGAGACCTGCTCTGATACCAAATGTTAGTGTAGGATTTGACCAAGAGGGGGGATGAATTGGTAACTTTAAAAATTTGAAACTTAAATCACAAAAGTAAGATCAATGTCACCAAGAGAGAAAAAGAAAGATGAACAAGGGGATTTATATTTGCTCAGTCCCTCTGACCTACATCTAGTCCTTAGAGCACCTTTGAGCTTTGTATTCCACTAATCGCCAACAAATTAGGCTCTTTAGCCTTTACAATGGAGATTCTCACTCCCCCTTACAATACGTAATGAAACAGAGTCTCACACTCTCTGTTTTCTGACCAAATCTCAATCAAATAAATTCAAGATCCCAACCTTAAATTATTTCACAGATTTACAGATTGCTCAAGGAAACTCTCTCAAAGAGTAGATAGCAATCAATGAAGTTCAGAATAAGAATTGAAAATTACAGAGAGGCTGATGGATAGCTTTTAATGCTCATAAAAATGATCGTTATTTCTGTAATGAATGTTTGGGGCTTTTATAGATGAGAGGAATGAAGTTACCGTTAGATAGAGTTTAATATCTGTTACTCTCATCAACCACCTCTTTGTCTTCACCATTAATGCAGCATTAAATGCATCTCAGGAATATTGATGATGATGCGGCTTCGTGCAACAATTGTGAAGAGATATGTGTAGCTTTTCTCTTTTAATGATAATGAGTTTCTGCATTTATGAAGGCAGGTGAGATTCAAACGTTGTTAGCGCGAATAAGAAAGGTTGCAGGGAGCAGGTAAAAAGCTGTCAGAGAGAAAATAGCTGTTGGTGAAATAATGCTCGAGTGTTACAGAATTAATACTTAAGTGATGACCAATAATTTTGAACACAAAACTTGAGTTTTAAATGTCAATGCTTGAGTGTTCTAAACATTTTTGAAATTATTCGAGTGTTTGCTGAGAGTGTTGCAGATGATTTTGAAATTCAGTGCAAATACTCGAGTGTTGTAATTCTTGTACTCGAGTGTTAGGAATACTTTCAGCTGTTACTCGAGTGATCAGAGAAAAGTTAGAAGTGCAATCTTTTTGAAATATCACAATACTTGAGTGTTGATACCATAATACTCGAGTGTTGTTAATTTTCTGTCATTACTCAAGTGATTTGATGAAAGTGTTGTATTTTTGAAGAATTGGAGCTCGATACTCAAGTATTCAAAAATTGATACTCGAGTGTTGTCAACACTTTCAACTAATGCTCGAGTGTTGTGCTTGAAGTGTTGCTCTATGTTTGAAAAAATTAGCCCAATACTCGAGTGTTGAAAACTAACACTCGAGTGTTGGCAATACTTCCTTCACAACAAGAATATTATGCATCAAGTTCAAGTATTTTGACTCAATACTCGAGTATTCAAACTCAATACTTGAGTGTTGTCAATACTTCCATCCGTAACTCGAGTATTATGCTTCAAGTGTTGGGTATTCTTTTCAATACAAGTCACGATACTCGAGTATCACAATACAATACTCGAGTGTTTTCAATACTTCAACATCACTACTCTGAGTTTCACATGAAAGTATTCTGCCATAACACATTTTAACACCAATAATAGAGTATTCAAACCATCACTCGAGTGTTTGTAACACTTTCTCTTAATACTCGAGTTTTCACTCAAAGTGTTGATTTTCAAAAACGTTTTAATTCACAATACTCGAGTATTATAGCTTAGAACTCGAGTGTTTTACCAAAAACGCTTTATCATCAACAATTTAAGCTTTATGATTTCTGAAATCATTTTGTTATCATCAAAATAAGGTATCAACAATATCGTTTTCGCTATGATTTTCAAAATTTATGAGTAGTTTTACACATATGAAAAACATGTTTTTTTACACAATTCAAATACAAGTTTATGATTATTTTTCCACCTTTAATCTAATTTTTTTAATATATTATTTTTACTGATTTATCTTATATCTTTATTAAAACTTTATAACTTTTTTGGCTAATTTTATGAATTGAATTTACTAGAATCTCCCCTCTCATCCTTTACATTCAAATCAAACAGGACAATGGAACAAATATTATAGATTAAGGGTTCATGGCATCCTTGAAAATGACACTTTTTCGTCCATTTAAGTGTTAATTAAGGGCTCACGGTATCCTTGAAAATGACACTATCGGTCTCCTCAAGATTCTTCAAGTCAAATATGCCATCCTAGTTTTTCCTTTTAAGTCAAAAGTTATTTTAGTTTGCCCTTTTTATCCTCTTAAAAGTCAAAAAAATCTATCATCTAAGTGTTATAAAGTCAAAAGACCTACTTATCAAATTGTTGACATTATGAATTGAAGATTTCTACTTATCAAAAGGCCTCTTAAAAAAGTAGAATTTTTTTTTATACCAAGAAATCTAATAAGCTGATATACTTATCATTTTTACTGAACTCATTTGCTTAACTTATAAATTGATATATAATAATATAAATCGTTATTTTAGAATATATGTTATAATAAATAATTTTTTCATCTTTTCTGATTTCTCAAAAATAGTCAACTACCTCTTAAATTAAGGATCAACATGTATGAAAGAAAATATGAGTGTTATGATATTTGAATACTATAGTGCTAAAAATTCATTTGAGTAGAAGAGTGATGTTGTTTCTTTCTGATCGCTATTCTTACAGCTCTAGATGTGAACAGCTTTGCTTTTTTGCTTCTTCTGTGATGGAGAATACGTCAGCGTTGAAAACAAGTAAAATGGGTATCGAATAGATGGGAACATTGAAAGGCCGTTTTTATTTATAAAGGGTAAAGGGAAAAATTAGTTAGGAAGCTTTTGTGAATGGACAATGTGCACACGAAATTTGTCGGAGGTTATTTTGGACCCGAAATTTTTACAATGGGGCATTTTCGTCACCCATCATTAAAAATATTAACGTTAACTGTCAAAATTGACTGACTTATTCATTGAGGATGTGAAGCTCTAAGTTAACATTTTTAGTGGTAGGCGAAACTGCCCCATTTTAAAACTTCATGGTCTATAATGGCTCCAGCATGCTCCGTGTACCTAGTGCCCATTTGCAAAAAAAATTGTTATCTTTGCCCTCTACCTTATTTATAAAGGCCTCTTTTTTTAAAATTATGTGACCCCTTTTATAAGGTCCTCTTTAATTTTGCCCACTAATAAATGCTTTTACCCATTTTTCCCATACATTCTCTTTTTTATCCACTAATATTTGAGATTTCTTGTGTATTTATTACTTTTAAATAATTTTAGTTGTTTTCTTAGTAACTCAATTCGGTTAGTGGGACCTCATCAATAGGGATGGAAGGAGTAATACAATTGTTTGTAACTTCTTCTTCCCTGCTTAATTCACATATGGAAATTACTATAGAAAAAGAGAAGTATTTTGGTATTTTCTCACTCAAGGACATTTTGTTAAAGAATTACAAGGAAAGGTGAAATATGAGTGGGGAGAATCAAATTTGAGTTTGAACTCCAACGTATGCAGAAATCGTTGTTGGGAGACTCACCCACCACAACCATGTGTGTGACATGGATCAGATTTGAACGTAGTCGGAACAAAGCTCCAGTGAACTGGGTGGGAAACAAAAAAAAATTGAAGTATAACATTTAATAAAGTATACTGATAAGCTCCACATGTGCATGTTGGGGGGATGATAATAAAATTATAGATACAGTATGAATGATTCAATAGGGTATGTTGTTCACTGCTATAAAAATTTAAATATTTGACATTTAGGAACCGTTAAATAAAGATGAGTAATATATTTTCTGGAAAAAATATTTTTTATCATATAATGTTGAGTTTGAAGAGAGATTGGGCTCATTTGGAAACTTGATGGAGAAACAATTTTATATAAGTCGATGTAAATACGTAGAGAATATTATATTGTTTTGCCGAAAAATACGGTTGAACGGATTTTTAACTTTTCTAAACAGAATAACAAACATGTCCACTGTATATATAGATTCTAAAAAATATAATATGGATATTTTTTTATATTTGCCAACAATATGGATATCAAATCTATATTAATGGATATATACTAGTTTCAATTAAATTTATATTAAATAAATAAACATTTTTATCTTTGTAGAGTTATTTTTTATCCATCACAAATTTCTTTTGAAAACATCTAATATAAAATTTATAAATGATATTCCCCTTTCTTTGGCATTACATCAATCGCAAATTAAATTTAAAAAAAATAGATTTCCCCAAAACAAAATACGTGTAAAAAATAAGCACTCCATGTTAACGTATACATAGGTGGACCTAGGTGTAGTTGAGCGGATTCAGCCGCACACTCTGACTTCCAGAAAATTAGGTATATATAAGTGCTATGTGATTTATTTTGCACCCACTCATTTGCTAATTTTGAACCCACTAAATTTTTGCTCAAATTCTTCTCAAAAGATATTAAGAATAAATTTCACTTATTCTCTCAAAAAAATAGTTTGCACCTTTGAGTTAGGATCTGAGTCCGTCACTGAACGTATATGTCTAGCATCTGTTCTAAAATTATTATTTTTGACTTTTATTATAGTAATACAAGTTCATACAATTTGCTCTCATATCAAGATATGAGAATCTTATATTTTCTTAAAATACATAACAGCAAAAGAAAATTTTTGGGTGGGGAAGAAATTTTTATGGAAAAGGAGGGCGGAATTTTCTTTATTTTTATTCTGTCTCGAGATTTTTAGTTTTCATTGTGGGGTCTAAATGAAATTGGATGGTGTGCTTGAGAATCTAAAATTAACCTCTCAATTTTTATTTCTTGACTAAAAACTCCTAATATTAATAAGCCTAATTTATTTTTGGAGAAATTTGTAAGCCTCTTGTACCCTCCTTTTTACAAAGGCCATGAACGATAGAGTTATACGTATATACGATTTGGGATAAAACCTTCTTTTTTACTCATTATAGTCACTTTATAAATTTAAAGGATTAAACTAAAATTTAATACAAATTTATATGATTAAACGCATATTATAACTGTAAAATTATTAGAATTATAATAATATAATAAAATTTAATGGATTTTTAGTATTGTCAAAACTAAAAGAATTAATTTATTTGCATTTGCATAGGCATTTTTAAACTTTTAAAAAGTAAATGGTGCGTGGATTAAGTTTATTGATACTTTTACACATTTACACTTGGTAGGCTTTGAATTGGTGGCGTTTTGATACTTCCACAACAAAAACATGAGCCCCCAACAAAAGTAACGATTTTTAGTCAATTTTAACAGTCCCACCATTTTTATTCTGATTTTACAGGTTTATAGGTGTTTTTACATTTTCAGAAAAAGTATAATGGTATACGTAATTCGGTTGAAAGTTCATGGGGTGCTCTTGGATCTTTACCCAATTATGAATACAAAGACACATTTTTTATTTTGAATAGAGCAAGAGGTACTCATCTACTTTGAAGCAAGACTTCAAGAATAAAGGTCGCTGAGAGATCATGTCTGTCAAGAGTGTTTAAAATCGATACCAAGCAATCGAATCGAATAAAACCAAACAAAGCTGACTTTTTAATCAAGGATTCTTTCAAATTTCAACTTTATCATTACATTTACACCAAAATAACCTTACGAACTTCTTTCTTGAACTTTGAAAACATCGTTTCAGATTCAATAACTTGTAGTCACAATATAAAGCTTCTGAAGAATATACCCATTCCATTGTATTTAGAGTACTTCCAAGAGGTATATGATTCATCAGATCAGTGAATCAAGCTGCACGAATGCTGAATAGAAAACAAAATGAGTACAGATGAACAAACAATTGAACTGCACAAACGATTTGCATAGGTGACTGGTGTAACCCTATTTTACTATGCTCAAACCCCCACTCAACTACAGGTTGACAATTGACTAGACTGGGGAACCAATTTCTTGGCTCCCTCACAAAGGCACCATTTGATAGAGACCTTTTATGATTCGCCTTGGGGTCTCAATCAACAATTTAAGTATTAAAGGATTACACAACACTCTTTTGAACTGAAGGAGGCCAAGAAAGTCTCCTGTGGCTTGTCCCATTTTCTTCAGGGATCTCAACTGCTTGGCTCTCTTCTCCATTTGCTACTC
>JANTPZ010001194.1:0-20333 GCA_025593235.1 Vachellia pachyceras | reverse complement strand
TGGACGGCAGAGGGGGTACGCGTGGCGTCCGCCGTATGTGTTGACACGTAGCCGTCCCGAGGTAGCTTCGCATTGGTGGGACCCACTGCAGCCCCCCCGTGAATTTGGTTCCCCCCAATCCGCGTCGGTGCCTCACACCACTCATCCACCAAAGTGACCGCCACCAACTGCGCGCACACACCCATGGCTCCACCCCCCCAGTCCCTCACACAAAACAGTAAGTACGCGCCCCACCCCCCAATATTTAATCTCCTACTGGTGCGCCCATTTCTATATTCCCGACAATACCCCCCACTTCAAGCTCTGCTCCGTACCGTGCGTGCGGCCCAGATGTGTTAATTTCTCGTACATCATTCATATCGCATTTTCATCCATTGCCTTGTAGCATGCACGCAGCACATACTTGCGTTTTCTTCTCTCCTTGGCTAAAATAATTCAATTCTTTTTAGATTGTAGGGATTAATTATTAATATAAGGGAATGAAGATGAACTCGAGAAATTAAAGACTGTACTGATTTATTATTTTAAACTGTTCATCTATTTTTTAAGAAGATTTTCTTCTCATCCTCCCATTTATTAATCACATATTTTATTTCTGTTCTCAAATTCATCTGCTCACATCCACCAAGCTAAATGTCACACTTACAACTTCAATCGCTATGTTAGCACTGAGCGTTGGGTGTAGCGGTCAAGGCGACTGTCACTTCCCTGTAGGTCGAGAGTTTGATCCCTGGAACCGCGCTCGAAAGGAGATGATACATGCTCTTGATGCAAAGCACCTTAAAGGGATACGTATTATCCGCTCTAGATTAGTCGGTTACCCCTGGTTACCTGGTCCAGTTGAAAGAAGGCCAGTGACTCAGGAAAATGTGCTGGATATCGGGGGGTTCCGGGGGGTCATAGGCTCAAAAAATTACCGTTGTTCACCAAAAAAACTTCAATCGCTACGTTTTAGATTTTTTTCAAAAAAAAAAGATTGGCAAGTTGAAATTTAAGGATAAATAAATCCAACTTTGAAGTTGAATTCTTTATTGCGGCTAATTCATGAGCAAGACTGATGCCTCTACACGCTGTCTACATAAGACCCAGTCATCAGTAACAAAAAAAAATTTGTTGTGATAAGATTTATTGGACGTGCATGAAGGTTTGGTTAGTTCGGTGTCGTCAACACAACACCACTGAATGTAGCTGATTCGTTGCTTTCTCCAAAATTGCAATAATCAAAGCATAATGAATATATAAAATATTTTTTTGAAAAAAAAAGCAGTTACTTGGATTGCCACAACCAGGGCGGCCCACTCACAAACCGCGTAGCATCAAGATAGGTTCATGAAGAAAAATGACATCATGTAAAATTTGGCCGATCGCCAGCCGAGCAAAGACTCTTAACTACAATCATCCTTATAATTTAGAACGAACATTAATAAATCCAATGCGAAAAACAATCCTTGAAGCTCCGAAACAGATCATCAAATCAAAATCCCAACTGAAAGAGAACAAGACTATCTTCAATTAATGCATCAGCGAGAATTTTCAAGGATGCTGGTTTTTTAAACCTTGATTGTGTCCGTACGTACAAGCCTAGAAATATTAATTCCATGGTATGCTTATGATTAAGTCTCGTCGGGTTCTTCATCCCGGCAGGTATGATTCATTTCTCACTCAAACACGAAGTGTCCAACGAGCAAAAACAAGTCATAGCTACAATAAATTCCAGAGTAACAAAGGAAAGGTTAAATTGACATTGTCTAGATTAGAGAGATGTTACATTATCGATCCATAGAAATCAGGATCTGCTTTCTTGAGCAGGTTAACTTTAAAAAGGGAGGGAGCCAAAGAAAAAAAAAGCCCTATTTACATCAAAGATGTAATAACTAATTACTCTGATACGGCTCTTCGCTAACATAACTGGGAGATTGATCATTGGATTAGATTTAACGGAAAAAAAATTACGCTGCGCAGGGTGTGATGAAGCGAAATCTCAATCGTCCGATGGAGGGGCAAGGTTAAGATCGAGATTGATAGGTTTCTTCGGCTGACAATCGACGACGGAGGAGGAATCGGAGTCACTCGGAGCCGCACTTGTTTTTGGCTTCACGACCGGAAATGGATATGGCTGACCCACAAGCTCGGCTCTACCACCTGCAGCCGGTTCAAAGAGGAAAACCGGACGCACAGCCGGCACTAAACCTGCCACGCCGCCGCCGCCGAAGCCAAACGCCATGTGGTGGGGCTGCATCGGAAGAAACGGAAACCGATCCACGACAACGCCAACATCGCAGCGGCGAGTTATCTCACGATCCGAGCCGTCTCGGCTGGATGACGACTCCACGGTGCTAGTCTCGCTCGGGCTCTGGTTATTTCCGTTGAGGCCGCTTTCGCTGGGCAGAGTAAAGTTAGTCTTAGCCTTGGTGCCGCGGAATTGGCGGGCGGCGGTGTCGTAGGCTCTTGCGGCCTCCTCCGCCGTGTCAAACGTGCCCAACCAAACGCGACTCTTCTTGCCGGGATCTCGTATTTCGGCGGCGTAACGGCCCCACGGCCTCTTGCGGACGCCCCTGTAGTGAACCTCCTTGGCAATGCTCGGCTTGCTGTGCCTGATACCGAGTTTTTCCTTCACAGTCATTATTGTTGCTCTGATCCGCCTGATCCAAAGAGATAAACAAAACAATCACTTGCCAATTCACAAGCTTGGGTTGCAATATGAGAAGGGGTGGGTATATATATAAATCCGGGACGAGAGCGCAAGGGGCCATGATTTCCTTTTTATTAATTTTTTAATGAGAATTTTTATTTTTAATAAATAAAGAGGGAGAGAGAAATCAGGAATGCCATGTGTCATGTGTGTGTGAGTGAGATGAAATCATGAAAAGGGAGGGACGAAGATGGAGTCAACGAGCGGTTTGAGAGTTTGACTGTGGGAGCGCAGCCGCCCAGAGAGTGAGAGAGAGATGGCGTGAGGTGTTGACGTGGCATGCGGGATTTTCGAGACAGGCGGCGAGGGGCTTAATGTGGTGCCGGCTTTTAACCTAACGGGCCGTTATTTCGGCTCGCCTTCTGCTTGCTGCCCCCATCCTGTCCGTCAAGTGCGTGTATTACACTTCTCTTTTTATTATTCCCACATGCTCCTCCCTTGAATCATTTTTAATTATGTTACCAAAATTAAACAAAATATAATTAAACCGTTCATACCTTAGTTCATATACATTATTGTGAAAATTCGAGTACATTTTAATTTCTTAATTCAGTGGCATCCGTGTAAATCAACCAACGTGATAATTCAAAAAAAAAATCGAAACGAAAAAGGGACGGCAAGTATTTATGGTTTAAAGGTGCTGGCTTATTTATTTGTCTTTTTAAAAAAAAATCTTGGTGATTTTTAAAAGGCGGTAAAAGGATAAAGAGCGGGGATAGGAGCGTGTGAGACACGAAAAGATGAATAGGGTGGGGGGTGGAGTGATGGGATTTAGTTGGATAACAAATGACCAATTCTAACAATTGTCAGTATCCTTCGGTGCATGATCCTTCTCCTTCTCTCTCTCTCTCTCTCTTATCTATTTCATGATTTCAGTCTAGCCTTTTGATTCGTTCTTATGGGCCGACAGTTCGCGAACGGGGAGTGAACCTGACCACTTAAAAAGGAACACGTGTCCATGTCTTGCCCTTGACGCGTCCTCTCAGTAACCGGTCACGATCATCATTTGTTTCGGTGCCTTCCACCCAATTCACGTCTCCCTCCTTCCTCCTTGCTTCTTTAACGAATCACCGTCTGCCTCCACTTCTCCCCCCCCCCGCACGCTACCTTGGGACGGTTACAACCACGCGCGGGTTCGAAGGGCCTGAAGGCTTGGAAGCCTGCTGTGTGGGGCGTGGGATTGGGAGGTGGAGGCACGGACGTGAATGGAACGTGGGAGAGATTGGGGAGGCAGGCGTTGCGACGTCGCAGTCGAGCTGACATTATGCGCCAGAGTGAAGGGAAGGAGGTGAGGTTGTCATTTGCGCCTGAAATGGCAACACATGTTACGGAATTCGATCAACGGCGGAAGTTTCCCTTTCTTTTCGACTTCGTGACATTTTTTTGGCAAAAAGGGGAAAAAAACGGATTTGACATTTTTGCCCTCACAACATTTCCTCCCCTAACATTCAAACAAAGACTCGTGCCTTTCTCGAAATTGTGGTTTTTTTAATTGTTTATGTTTACAATATACTGAGTTTATTTGGAATAACATTTTTAAAAGTAAAACACATATTTAACAGTATTTTTCTGTAAAACGAGATAATCTTCTTCACATATTTAGGTCGTCTTGCTTAAAAGTGCTTCTCAACCGCGTTCTCAAACGAACCACAGCCTCTTATACTCAAAGTAGGATTGAAAAGTTAATAACCTACTTATTATTTTTGTTTAAAGTAATTTATTTCCTTTATGATCTAGTATATAATCTAATTATACTCATGAGTACATCATAGTGTACAGTGTAATTAAATATTTTATTTAATTTTTTTAAATCTATGTGACAAAATGCCAACCCACGGAGGTTACGCAATACGTTGATGGGTTTTTGGGTTAGCACGGTATCGTAGGAGCTTTTACATGATAAGTATGTAACGTGTACTAAGTTACAATTAGATGTGAGAATAGGCCAGATCTCTATTAGGTGGTCTATACCCTGATCTATTTAGGGTCCAGCCTGATTTGGCCTAATTATTAAAAATGTTAGGTTAAGACATGTTTAAAGACCTGATTGTATAAATAGGTTAGGCCTATTTTTTTAAAACCTGACATGTAAGCCTTCAGGCTTACCTGTTTATATATAAAAAAATATAATTATTTTATATGATGCAAATAAGACATTTTGTTTTTTAATTCCATTTTTTGTATTAAATACTCACATCCAATAAATACATTAGGCTTAAAGCCTGCCTTGAGGCTTTTTTAAAGGTATACAATAGTATGTTTAAAGCTTACTTTGAGGTCTTTTTAAACGTCTACATTATATGTAAGCATCTAAAAAGGCTTCAAGCTTTACTGCCTAAAAAAGCCTACATCCAGGCTCAGGCTCACGTTCAGGCTCAATATTTTCATTATAGACTTAGGTTTATTTAATCAAAATCTGACCTGTTGCACGGAGCCACTACGAAGAAGTTCCGCGAGTTACGAAGGAAACTTCGAGCTCATATTGGTCATGGGTTGAGAATGGGAATTGAACTCTATGAGATATAATTTCTCGTTGTTCCTCAGTAGCTCAGTGGTAGAGCGGTCGGCAGTTGGCTAGGAATCTGGGTCTTAAAAAAGTAATCCTTGAATCTGATTCCAAGATCCTGATGGAAGCCATAAGCAAGAGGAAGATAATGAAGACATCTACTCTTACATTCATGCATATTATTGCTCCACTTGCTAAAGATTAGCAGGTCCAAACGACCCATATTTCCCGTAGGTGTAATGTTTTGGTTGACTCTTTAGCTAAAGATGGATTATCCGTTTCCACTAATTTAAATGTATGTCCAAAGCACCCAGTGTCTATGTTTGAACGGAATTGTATGGGATGTATCATCACCTAGTTGTTACTATTCAATAATACGATAACTATTTACGAAGAAAAAATCTGACATGTTATATTTTCATGCCTAATCAATAGTCACAGTGTGATTCACGTGAGTGGTTGAGATCCACATGCGCCTCTCATCTTCCCGTCCATGGGGTGGATCTGCCTTGTGCCCTTGTTGACATTTTTTGCACCAAGGCAACGCACACGTTCTATACTTTAAATTAAATAACAGACAAAAAATGATCATGTGGTCCAAATTTTATATAAAGATTTTATATTTCGCAGTACTGATCATTACCATTAACTTATAACCACTTTCATATATTAAATTAAATGCACCTCTTTGGGGCATGTGGAGTGAAATTCATTATGGACGAGAAAATGATGCCACGGTGAATATAAACTACATAACATAAGCAAACATTCAAAACAGACAGATATCATTCCAAGACACGTGCTGATGCAAACAACGTGATTCAACTATCGGAGAGTTAATGAATAAAAGTCATAAAAATTCATAAAATTACCATAAGATCTCAGGAGTAGCTGCTGAGACTGTCATTAACTACCTTACCAACCTTTATTAACAATCTCAACAACTACTTCTGGGACATCATCATAGTTTTGTGAATCTTTATAATTTTTTATTCATTAATTCTTTTATGTAGAATTTTATTGTAAATTTCTCTAAATATAGCATAGTAGTATTTTAGATCTGACAAGCTGTTTAACAAGTTACATCATTAGCAAAATGGCAGGACAATTTACCTTTTAAACGCCATAAAATGGACGAGAACTTAGTGTCTCCTTCAGCCTGGGCTTCGATTATCTCTCTTAACCTGTAAGCATTGGGCTCATCAGGAAGTGGCAATGGAAGCAGCATACATGAGCCCAAAACATAGCCTTCACCAGTTGGGCTCACGAAAGGGCAGGCCCAATTAGGTTTGAAGAGAGTCCACATAACTGGAACTGGGCGCGAGATTATGCTAAATCTATCTTTTTTTTGGTGATATATGTTACATATTTCTTGTTTTCCCCACAACCATGGACTTGGTTACTCTACTAAGCATTTTACTTAATGGGAAGGGATAATTACATTTAAATTGTTGAGATCTAATTTTGATAGTCCAAATTTAATTTTTTGAAGTTCATGTTTTGTTTAAAAAATTATTTCAATAAATGTAGAATAAAAAATAATAATATTTCAACTGCTATTTTTTTAAAAAAAATTTATTCAAAAAATCACCATTTAAAAAAGATCAAATCTAGACCATTCAGATGAGATCTAAACAATTTAAATTTGATTAACTCTTATATTAAACATTAAATGCTTAGCATGGTAATCCAAGGGAGATGTTGTCTGTGATGCCAATCGCTGCTAGGGACCTAATACCTTGAGGGACCCCGAAATGGGTGAAGGGGGAAGGGAGACGTAGTAGACAAGGTGCGCTCAGATCCCACATCGGTTAGACACGTCCAGAGTGAAGGCCATATATGTAGTCAAAGTGTAACCTCTCACATTCAAGACGCTTTTTAGGATACTATAGGATCCCAGACGGTAAAACCCTGTACTCACAAACGACTAAACAAGAACAATACCTCAGGATGTTACATTATCCTAACCCTTAGCACCCGCCATTACCATTAGATTCAGATCTTATTAGCTGTTAGACATTAAATCCTCCCTTACCATTGCCACCCTCCATTACCATTACCATTAGATCCAGATACAATAGCCTCTCCCGTACCCTTACCGCCCTACCATCGTAACCAGATCCAATAGCCAAGATTTAATATTTCATAACAATA
Organism: Vachellia pachyceras; assembly: GCA_025593235.1. NCBI lineage: Eukaryota > Viridiplantae > Streptophyta > Magnoliopsida > Fabales > Fabaceae > Vachellia > Vachellia pachyceras. Next base: position 12,981 of record JANTPZ010001194.1, on the reverse strand, counting down.
ATATTATAACTTTATATAAAAATAAGTTGAAAGTGTTAAAATTTTGTTTGAACAATTCACTTTTGTAGTAATAAAATTATAAAAGTAAAAATAAATCTACTTAATAAAAATCCCCTGCCTATGAAGATGTGGCTTAACCTGTAAATGGTCTGTCGTAATTATAGGTATTTTATTTAACCTTCTAATGACTAGTTTGAATCAAGTGTTTACGTAAATTAATATAAAACTATTTTTATATACTTATTTTATAGATTATAAATAAGTCAAAAAATTATTTTCCAGACAAACTCTCTAAAAGAAAGAACCCACGTAAAAAGAGATGATGAAGCATAATTTAATCTCATTCAAAGGAAAAAAAGGCCTTTTGAGCGTGTTAATCATATTGGTTTTATTAAGCTCAAATTTAATATATCCTCAACTATAGGATCGTCATTTAGAGCTTGCTTTGATTGATGTTAGCGACGCTGATTACATGCTTGGGAAATTTGTTGTGAGAAAGTAGTTACGCCTTATGAGGTGATTTTACAGATTTTGAAATGGTTTTGTCTTTAACTTGTATACACCGTTGGAGAAAATTAATTCCTAAATAAACACGTAATTCAGACCATATGTAGTGATCAAGGATCATTTGTGATTCCAATTCTTAGTTTGAGAGTACGATATGGGGGGGACTTTTTTAACTGATTTATCTAATGTAAATCATAAGAGGGGGATATATACAGGGTAATTTATTCTAAATTCCTAAATAAAAAATTTATTTACGAAAAGGTCCTATAGATGAAAATATTTATCATGAGGTCTCAAGGCACCCTTTATCATGATTTTGTGTTGTCAACATCAACGCATGGTGTTGTCAACACCATCGCATTGTATTTTCATTATCAGCACATGGTGTTGTCATTACCATCGCACATGGTGTTGTTAACACCAGCGCATACTGTTGTCGATATAATGACCTTATGTTGTCAACACCAGTGCTTGAAACCTCATAATAAATATTTTCTTTGATGTGACCTTTTCTAAAATAAAGACATCATAATAAATTTTTCGTGTGTATATATATATATATATATATGGTAATAAAGATTGAGTGTTCAAATCTCTTTATATATAACCACACTTGTATTTATAGAATGGGTAGGTGAAACATGCATTTCACTTTCGTCACCACCGAGACAGCGACCACCAGAGAAAGCTGGAGAGTACCAATAATCACCCACAACAATATACCATAGTCCTCCTTTATTATCATTAATCCAACTAAGATGATTAATTGGCGGCAATTAGAAAACTAATTAATTTAGTTATCTGTAAGAGATACGAGTTTATTTATTTATCGAGAATTTGTTTTTCTAATCAATTGTATTATAACTGTTTTGGATGAAAACTTTATTATTTACATGCAATTTATAGAAATATTTTAAAAAATTATAAAATTTAAAAATAAAAATGAATTGATATATAATATTTATAAGAAAAGTAAATATTTGTCTAACTGGCAATAACATGTAATAATATATAGAAACACATTATTTCCCGTCCAAATTACATGACTTTTTAGCTAATTCTTTATTTTTTGCTTGTGATGTTTTTAACTAATTCACAGATTAATAAAAATAGTTAAAAGTATTAAATTTATTAAAAAATTTGAGTAATTTTTAATATTACCCTCTTTAATTATATTTTCTAATTAAAATAAGCTAATTTGATCACTTAGTATTATATTGAATTACAACAAATTCCACTCTTGCACTACCCTCGTTGAGTATTGTCATATTTAAAAAAAAATATAAAAGGATTATTTTTTCAGGTTAAGTTACAATTATAATTTTCTTCAAAGAGCATTTGATACAATTAAATTTAAATGGTGTAAAAGTAAATGCAACCATTTAAATATGATACAATCTTGGCAAATTGGTTAAATTATTTCAAACAAATCTAGAACTTTTAGATCTAATTTAGATAATTCATATTTATTTTTTATTTTTATGAAAAACTTATTTTAATGTGTATAAAATTTAAAATAAAATTAATCCCTTAACTACTATATTTTTAAATAATAATTTTTTATAGAAATTTGTCTGTTTAAAAAAAAATCAAACTACTTATGCCCCGTTTGGTACACATAATTGATTTTGATGGAAATGGATATGGAGAAAGATATGGATATAGGTTTTAAAAGTACGTTTGGTATGTCATAGAAATTGAATCTGATTTTTATATAAAAAGAATGAAATGCCCTTTTATTTAAAAATGGAAAACTAAAAAAAAAAGCTTCATTGTCTTGAAAGGTCGTCGGAGGTCGCTGCAACTGGTTCGCTAGAAAGAAAATCTTCATTGTCTTGCTCGAAAGTCGTTGAAGGTCGCCATCAGTGCCTTCGTCTTCACCTCTCCATTGCCTTCACTATAGTGCCTTCGTCTTCGTCTTCGTCTTCGTGTACAGTGCCTTCGCCTTCGTCTCGTGTAATGATGGAGAGCTGAGTCGCAGGTGCCATTATTTTGACAGCACAGAGCATGCTTTATTTCAAAGCTTCAAACTTCATAGTAATGCAATAGAAAGCAAATCAGAAACTCAAATGTGGAGATGGCGAAGCCACCTTTCGTTGGGAGCACCAGGAATTGCAGCAGCAATTTTTGGGAATCGTGTCGTCTGCTGAAGGTCGCCGAAGAAAGTCGCCGATAGTGGCTACGGCGCTGGGTACTTGACGTCGATCTGATGAAGGAAGAAAGTCAGCGGATGTTGTGGATGAGGAAGGAAGTGGCTGACGGCTGTGGTGGATGAGGGGGTAAGGATGGAATTATGGAGGTGGAATTAGAAAACTTTGGTTTTGAGATGGAATTAGTTTGGATGGAATTGAGGCATTTTGGGTTCCAGGTGGAATTACAATTCTGTGTACCAAACATGATGGTGGAATTGAACTCCAATTCTAATTCCAATTCCATCAAACCAAACGAGCCCTTATATATACTCGGGCCGGGGGGGAGAGAAACAGGGAGAAGAAGACAGCTCAAGCTACTGAGAGCGGCAAAAGGAATATTATGGAGGTTAACGGATTAAGCGAGTGGCATTTTCAGGCGAACCAAGACCTCATCGTTGCATCTTCCCGATGCCTTCAAAACGTCGTCCTCTCTTTGATCGACACGTTGGGCAAAGAAGACAAAAGGCCGCCCATCCTTCTCGGCCACGACGATCTTTCCGTCTTCCCCAGCTTCCGAACCACCGTCTCGGCGGAAGACGCTGTCGTCAACGCCATCAGATCTGGAAGATACAATCACTATTGCAAAGAACTCCATGGTCTTCTTCCGGCAAGAAGGTAATTACATTATTAATTAAAGCAATTTACGACGACCTTTTCTGCATCGATCTTATCTTCTTCCATTCTCCAAATTTCTGGGGACCTGCTGGCTTAGGCTCTGGGTTGAAAATGAAGTGATGAAAGAACATTGAAAGCTTGAAGAACAATGATAACTTATTTTTAAAAGCTGAGATGTAGATAGAAAGACGTCAATATACCAGAGACAGACAAAAACACTAATAAAGCACATGAGCTATTGGTTCTTGTCTCTTGATACTAGTTTTATTTGGAAAAAAAGATACTTTTTGTTTTATCAAGGGTTAAAGCATTTTTGCCTGCAAGTTTTTCAGGGTTCAATCAATTAAGTTTGAAAGTCTCAAAACAATCCCAATTTCAGCTTCCTCATCCCTCCGTTCCATGAATTTCTCATTCTTCTTTGAGAACCCAAAAGGCATAGGCACAGACGAGGAAGAAATAGATGACACTATTTCATTATTAGTGAAGGATTTCGGACGTAGATGTTGAATCCGACTCTGTTCACATGTACCAACGAGGAATTCGGATCATAATGGTGGATCTAAACATAAGACACAGCAAAATGCAAGGTTATCGAATCGGGATACGAATCATGAATCGGAAAACCTATTTTTAAAATCGTGAATTGTAAGATTCATTATCATTTTTAAAGATGACATGAATATAATTTTTTATATAAAAACATAAATTTTGATATTTTATAAATTCATAAAATTATGATTTGTTGAGTAAATAAATAATTTCTGAGGTTAATTGAAATCATTGTGCAGAAGAACCAATAGCAACAGGCAATGCGGCAAAAACATGATGGAAAGAAAGAGATTTGCAAAAAATCAATAACGAAATCACGCACGCCCGGAAAGAAAGGATAAGTGGGATAAGGAGTGGGACCCATAAGGAGTATAGTAATATTTGGGAGAGAGGGACGCACACCACAAATACACAAGAAATCACACACGAGCTGGAGCTTGAGCGAGCTGGAGCTCTGGAAATAGCGATGGAGGCGCAAGAACAAATCACGCAAGCAGTTGGAGCTGGAGCTCTGCAAATTGCGATGGAGGCACAAACATGAATCATGATTCGCGGTTGGAGCTGGCGCTGGAGCTCTGGAAATCACAATGGAGGCACAACTATAAATCGAATGGGTGGTTCCTTGCGGCTTGCGGCACAAACAGTAGGTAACATGAATCTGTGATTAGGGATATTTATAGGCCTTCATCATGCAGCAAATCCCTCTGAACAAGAAGTAAAAAACGAAAAAAAGGTAAAAAGGTGGTTTTTGGAGTAGGGTCATGACAGTTTCCGGTCTATCATTGAATCGCATGAATCGCCTTTGGAGTAGGGTCACGACAGTTTCCGGTCTATCATTGAATCGCAGGAATCGCCGGTGTCATGCGATTCCGACTTGTATCAGGCGATACTTGGATGATACTGATGGCGAAAAGATTCACAGTGCGAGTCGTATCTTTTCACCAAATTTTTGCATCGAATCGTGCGATTCGACTCGTGAACCTTCTTTTCTCCTTCCTTGGCAATGTTGGTGCCAGACACCCTTACTTTGCCCAGGAACTTTCTGCTATTAGCAGAACGCCTTTCATTGAGCATGTTGATTTCAATTGTTCTGTAAGGAATATCTGCAACATCTTTAATGTGAAAACAAGCTTTTCATTCCAGACAGGGTTCAAATCCTTGTATTTGACCAGGGTTAATTCTCGAACTCCACCTCGACAATCTTTTTTCATGAGATTGTGGGCTCCCACCACCTCCACCGCAAGCTTCTCCTTGCTGAAGCTAACATTATCGTTCATCATGGTCTTTAGAAAATCATCAAAACAGAAGCAAAGAGAATGAAAGAGAGAAAACGAAGACAAATAGAGCGGAGGCTGGAGAGGGAAAAGTGAGCTCAAGGCACAGAAACGTTGGGGGGGAGGCGTGGTAGTTTTAAACAGGCATAAGTGATTACAGAGGGGAAGAAAAAAGGAGAGACAAGAGTCATACATCCAGATGGCAAGTGAGGGTGGTGGAAAATTGGAACGGTCTTAGGCTGAGGGGAAGGGAGGAATTAAGCAGGCGATCAGTGTTCTATCAAAGAGTAGGCAGGGCTTGTTTGTATCCTCTTCCTGAAATTTAGGTTTGGTTTTAAAACCTAAGTTTTGTTCAAGCACAACAAATTTTCAGAAAAGCTGTTTTGGTTACAAAACCTCGGTTTGAAACATAGATTTTGGGCTTGTTTGGGGAGGCCGTTTGCCTCCCCAAATTCCATTCCTGCACTTACCGAGACAAAATTCCTCTTACATATTTACCTCAAAATCTGTGGTCGTTCTTCCAACGGACTTCCCAAAAAAGCCTTTTGAAACCTAAATTTTCTCTTTCTTACTTTTTCTTTCTTTCCTACCTTTTTCTCTTTCCTCTTTACTATTTTTTTCCTTCTTTCTCTTTCATCTTTTCTACTTACTTTTTGCTTCGGAATCCGTAAAAGCTAATAACTTCCCAAATATAAATCACTTTTCAAAACTTAGGTTTTGCCTCGAATTTTGTAAAATTTATTTTCCAAAATCTATTCTTCAAAACCTAGGTTTTACCTCCGAATCTGTAAAAGTTATTATGAAAATGATTTCCAAACAAACTCGTAATGTAGTGACTAGAGAGGGGAAAAAAGGAGAGAGGAGTCATACATCCAATTGGCAAGTGAGGGTGGTGGAAAATTGGACTGAGGGGGAGGGAGGAATTAAGCCGGCGATCAGTGTTCTATCAAAGAGTAGGTAATGGAGCGACGAAGGGAGATTGAGTATGTTTTCATGTTTCCCGTGGGAAAGTTAATGTGTTTGTTTGGGAGAAGAGAAGTATTTTTACGTAAGTTGAAATAAATATGTGGAGGAGATTATCTTGTTTTACGAAAAAATCTTGTTGAACATGCTTTTGAGGAATAAATAAGCCTTTTCAAACAAGAATATTAGATGTCAAACATCCATTTATGTCCCCATCACATGTTATTGTTTCAAGACTTGGGGCCGTTTGGAATTTCCTTTTGAAAATCTAGGCATTTTATTGAGAAACCTAGATTTTATCCAAAATCTAAGTTTTGTTTAAATACTCACATTTTTAAACAAGCCATTTTCGAGACAACCTATATTTTGAAAAAGTTATTTTCTTATCAAATCACATACTCTTTTCTAATAAATTTTCTCTTTCATATTTTTTCATTATTTCTATTTCATCTTTCCTATTTACTTTTTGTCTCAAATTCCATGAAAGCCAATCACTTTCCAAACACAATAACATTTCAAAACCTAAATTTTGCCTCGGGATCTATAAAAGCTATTTCCCAAGATTTATTCTCCAAAATCTAAAACTTATATTTTGCCTCGCATAAAATATATTCTCAAATGGACTTCCAAACGAGTTCTTAATGATTAGTTTGAACCCTGAAAAGCTTCTGAAAGATAATTATTCTAGAGTGATAAAATTGGTATTTACCCCTTTATTAAGTATTAGTAACATTTCAATTTTATTTCTATTTAATACTCTCTTTGATACTAAATATAAGATTTTACTTGTATTAAAAATTGTAGCCAATGAAAACAAAATTAATATGATAATAAATAAAATGTAAAATTTGTTGTAAAAGTAAAGGAAATTGAGATAAGAAATAAGAAAATAAGAGAGATGAAATTGGAGAGTAATTCTTATTCACTTTCTATATTGTGTATGTCCATAATGTTCTACACATGACCTCTATTTATAGGCCTTCAAGAGTGTTTTTCAAAAGTTATGTACAATGAATAGCACAATAAATACATATGAATATACATTGAGACTCTTCGGATTATTCATGAATATGAATGTTCATTGAATAAATCTTTAGTTCTTCAGTAATAATTCATGTACATTATTTATGATGTAGGAATCAAGAGCCAATAAACATCCACATAATTAATACATTCATAACAAAATTATACATTTATACGAAATTATACGAAAGATATAACGAGGATAAAAAATTATTTCTTTCACTAAACTATGAACAAAACACCACGAGAGCATTTAGTAACGGATTCATTATATGGATTATATTATGGAATTTATTCCTCTTATTCTTCATTTTCTTCTTGCCTTTTTGAAACAAGCAACCAAAATTAACATGGATCAGTCTGAGATAGTCCACCACATTAACAAAGAACGAACGGTGCATGCAGGGCAATAGCAGAATCCCTCTCACGAGATTTGCCACGCAAACTATCACCAGACGACGTCTTCCTCACATCCGGATGCAAACAGGCCATCGAAAGCATTACAGCAGTCCTAGCTCGCCCTAATGCTAACATTTTGCTTCCAAGACCTTGTTACCCCGATTACGAAGCTCATGCGATGTTTTACCATTTGGAGTTTCGCCTATTCGATCTTATTCCAGAAAAGGGTTGGGAGGTTGATCTTCAATCTGTTGAAGCTGTTGCAGATCACAATACCGCCGCTATGGTCATCATAAACTCTGGAAATCCCTGTGGAAATGTTTACACTCGCCACCATTTGTTGAAGGTACTCCGATTCACGGCCCTCTGATTCTTCAAATGGATATGGAAAATTGAGTTATCTGTCGAATATAACATAACAATTTGTCTTCACATTACATATGTGGCAGTTTCTTAATTTGACTGATCTCACATAAATCCAACCGTTGGTGTTTTTTTTTTTTTGACATGATGCTGAGAGACGACGTGACAGAGGATATACCACTACGCGCTTAAGTATGGAGTCTCTAGTTCATGTATATGTGAATTTGGAAAATGCTTTTATGAGAGTTACCTAATAAGGCCTAACAATGCTCCAATATGACCGTATCAGATTATAGGCCGAATACCCCATTCTTGCTAATCTCCTTGTTTACATGTGGTCATATCTCCTTGTCTACACCATGTCTACTTATGCCTTGTGTGACATGTTCTAGACACAATTATATTCTTGGAACAAGAAGGATACTAAATTTTGATACAAATGACTATGTATGTTCATTTGTTGATTGTTAAGCGTTAGGTGGCAGAGACTGCTAGAAAGCTTGGGATCATGGTAATTTATGATGAGGCTTATGGTTATCTCACTTTTGGGGAGAAACCTTTTGTTCCAATGGGATATTTTGCATCGGTTGCTCCTGTCATCACACTTGGATCTATATCTAAGAGATGGCTCGTTCCTGGTTGGAGACTCGGTTGGCTTGTTGTAAATGATCCTAATGGCATCCTAGCAAAAACTGGGGTACTGTCTCTTTCTGTGTGGGCCTTATCTCTAGCTCTACTTATGTGGCTTACAAAAACTTCCGGCTGGGGTGATCCTTTATTGTTGAGCTATACTGATCTTGTTTTCTTCTTCGAATTGAATTCATTTGTATATTTTAGGTTGTCGAAAGTTTAAAATGTTTTCAAGTCATTACATCTGGTGCTGCCACTTTCCTCCAGGTTTGTAACTTCCTTGTTTTAGAAGTGTTATCTAGTTAGCTAATTTAACTAATTTTTCTAGCTCGCTCTTAGTATCTCCTTGTGGGTGGAGATCATGCAGAGGGGTCTCTTTTACAGTTAGAACAAGATTACCTTGTTTGATTGATATCTTTTCTTTTTCATAATTTCTCATGAATTATGAATCTATGTCTCCTATCATGAGTTTTGGTCTTATCCATATAAAACTAAGTACACATTGATAGGATAATTTTAATGGATTGGCAACACAACACTGGTGTGTCTGTGTTTTAAATAAAACAGGGGGCACTTCCTGAGATGATTCAAAAGACAGACGAGGAATTCCATTCTATGATTATTAAGATCCTAAGAGACACTGCTGACATATGCTATGACAAAATCAAAGAGATACCTTGCTTGTACTGCCCATTCAAGCCAGAGGGATCAATGTTTATGATTGTACGTGCCTATAATATCGTTATGCTCTCTTAATCTACTGTGTTTCCTTCTAAAATCACTAGAAAAATGATAAATATTACATCCCCAGGTAAAACTTAACCTAGCACTTCTGAAAGGAATCCAGGATGATATGGAGTTCTGTTTGAAGCTGGCCAAAGAGGAATCTATCATCCTTTTACCAGGCATGGAGTTTACTTCTTAATTTTCTTTTCCATTATATATCATAAAGCTCCAGTATGTTTCTCCTCAAGGTTCTTTGTGGAGACACATGCATGTTTGTATCGGCATATGTAACAAATTAAATCAATAAAGTTCATGAATTGCAGGTGTGGCAGTGGGATTAAAGAACTGGTTACGCATAACTTTTGCAATTGAACCACCAGCACTTGAAGAAGCCCTTGAGAGGATCAGAGTCTTCTGCCAGAGGCATTCCAAGAAGTGATTTGGATATCATTCTATTGCAGTGTCAATGTATGAAAGAATTTATTGACAAAAGTATTCTTTGGATATTGACAAGTTTCCTTTTCTTTTCATATGGCCATTAACATGTGAGCATTATCAAACTTAATTAAAGATAGCTCTTAAAAGAGCTTTTTGTATTTATGTCAACTTGAATTTAAAACCTTGTACTTAAGTGGTTAATCCCTTTTATTAGTGTTATGGTTGTTGGTAGATATTGGCAATTTCTTCCTTAAATATTTACTAGTTAAAACTTAAAAATCGAATTATGATAAATTATTTGACATTTTTAATATATAATTTTTCTTAAAATATTAAGAAGCTGTCTTTTTCCCTTTGAATCTTTATGATTTTACTATGAAAAATGGGCCCCCGCCCCAACACTTCTGAAATTTTCGATGCAATAGTTTGAAAACTTAATTTATACTAGTAATATGTATTACTATTTTTTGTTCAACATATAAAAGTCAATTACCCTTTTTTTTAGAGAAATTAAGGAAAATATTTGATTAATGTATTTATAATTTTTCTTTGAACTTATTTACAATTTTTCTCTAAACTAATTTATTTATGATATATAATTTAATATTATACATAAATATTTTAAAATATATATTATAATTGAACAATTTATTCGGTAAAAAGCAGTTTTTTGTGTATTACAATTAAAGTGCTTTGATGATTCAATGGTAAAGTGCAAACCTCTCTTGGCCTCCTTATTCTTCTGCGCATGTATCACGTTGTCCCCAGGTAAATAATCCTGTTGAAACCTGGTTGCTCTCCCAGCCATACTCGTAGTCACTGAAGGGAATGGAGCAGGAGAGGGAACACTCGAAATGGAACTTCCAGGGGAACGAAGAGCTGAATGCTTCAGCAGTTTCAGTGAGAGGGGTCTTCAACAAGCTGATGGCTAACCTCAACAAAGAAGATCAGAGACCACTGCTTCGTCTTTGTCGTGCTGACCCAACCGATTTCTCTTGCTTTCGGACCACCCTTGTGGCTCCTGATGCTATCAGTAGCGCTGTCCAGTCCTTTCGCTTCAATTGTTACCCTCCCAGCGTTGGCTTGCTTGATTCGAGGAGGTTAGTTCAGTCTTCCAGTCCCGAGACTTTATCAGATGACGATGTATATGTGGTGTTCGACCAATGTGCTAAATGGGTTTATCTATGCTAATGACTAACAAGTTGTATATTCATGGTTAAAGAAAATGTTTTATCAGTGAGCGAATTCAATCCTTCCGTTAAAACCAGAAGCATTTAACTTCTTACACAGATAGAATTTTGGTCCCACCAAAGATTGTGGTAATCCTGAGCAACTTCTTGAGCCAAATATCTGTTTTATCTTCCAAATCGATTAGGTGACTTTACAATTACCCTAACAGGGCTGTTGCAGAACATCTATCTTCTGATCTTCCGTTCCAGTTATCACCAGATGATGTTTATATCACCCTTGGTTGCACTCAGGCTATAAATATAATAATATCTGTCCTTGCACGTCCTGGCGCCAACATTCTTCTTCCTAGACCAGGCTACCCACAATATGAAGCCCGTGCGGCTTGCAATGGTCTTGAAGTTCGCCATTTTGATCTTTTGCCTGAGAGAGGTTGGGAGATTGATATCAATGCTTTAGAAGCTCTTGCAGATGCGAACACTGTGGCTATGGTTATTATTAATCCTAGCAATCCTTGTGGGAATGTTTTCACGTACCAGCATTTGAAAAGGGTATTTTAAAAAACGTTTTAAATTCCATTGTCTTAAGAGTGGAAATTAATAAGATATGGAGAATGAGATTGATTTTCAGGACTATTGCAGGTTGCAGAGACAGCGAGGAAACTTGGGATCTTTGTGATAGCTGATGAAGTTTATGCTCATATAACCTTTGGAAGCAATCCATTTGTGCCTATGGGAGTGTTTGCTCCAATAGTGCCTGTTCTTACACTTGGGTCTTTGGGAAAAAGATGGATTCTTCCTGGTTGGAGATTAGGATGGATCGTGACATGTGATCCAAATGACATCTTTCAGAAAACTGGGGTTGGTTTTGTTCATCTTAGTTTGTGCTTGTGTGTGTCCGTGCATGCATCTTTTTTATTCTTTCAAGAATGAATCTAAACAAGGCTTGAGTGGTTGAGTTTCTTACGTAAGGCATACTAGTAGATTAGGCTGAAAATTATGTGATTTTGTTCTCTCTTTCAGATGGTGACGAACATCAAGAACTATATGGACATCACTACTGACACTCCAACCTTCATGCAGGTAAATTGATGGTGAATTCTCCTGTCAAACTAGATCTTCGGTCTGTGCAATGATCGTGTTGCATTTTATCTTTTCTTTCCTAGAACAAGTTGATCTGGTTTTTGTGTTTCAGGCTGCAATACCACAAATCCTTGAGAAGACCAAAGATGAATTCTTTGCACATAATCTTGAAATAATGAGAGAAGCTGCAGACATATTCTATGCTAGATGCAAGGAGATCCCTTGTCTAATATGTCCTCACAAACCAGAAAGCACCATGACTGTGATGGTAAGTGGGGGAAGAAAAGATTGTGTCGTGATATGATAATAACAAGAGAGTACCTTTAGATGCTATGATCAACTAGTGCAATTTGACTAAAAGCAGGTGCAGATTAACTTCTCCAAAATTGAGGGCATTATAGATGATGTGGACTTCTGTGTCAAGCTGATCAAAGAGGAATCTGTAGTTCTGCTCCCCGGTAAGTATCTACCGGTTGCCGGTTATAAGAATCTTATATTCGCTGAGAGGCGATGATGAGAATGACTTGGTATTGCTGTATAATACTTATAGGTGTTACTGTTGGACTGAAGAATTGGCTTCGGATAAGTTTTGCAGCTGAGCCTTCGGTCCTTGAAGATGCCCTCAGCAGAATAAAAGCCTTTAGTCTCCGTTATATGCCAAAATGCCATACTTCTTCTGTGTGAGGCGGACTAAGCATGTCATTATGAATAAGAGGATGGTGACGCAGACAACTTGTTGGAATGCAGTTAACTTTCATATCATTTGTTGGGAATAAGAGAATTTCTGAACGGGTTTCTCTTATATGTGCTTTTATGCACTTTGTAATCTGTTCATCTTGTGAAAAGTACAGCCATGTTCCTGTGCCATCGACTTTGCTATAAACACTTAATGCCTCGTTTGGTACACTGGAATTGATTTTGATGGAAATTGATATGGATATGGAGGTGGATATGGATTTTACAAGTACGTTTGGTATGTCATGGAAATGGAATCTAATTTTTGTAGAAAAAGACTAAAATACCCTTTTATAT
>JANTPZ010001193.1:0-23165 GCA_025593235.1 Vachellia pachyceras | reverse complement strand
CAGACTTTCACCTTGAGGACAAGGTGAAACTTTTAGGGGGCGGTAATGATGAGCCCAGTAGCGTTGTGGGCCACACTTACAGAAGGAGGCAGCCCAACTCAAGCAAGGCACTGCATGGAGAGAGTGGTGGGCCCAGGGAGAAGGATGACAGTGGCAAGACAGTTATCTAGGGTTGTGTACCAATGAGGTGGGGGAGGGGAAAAAGTATAGGACTGACCTGGGGAGAGCTCCTGACCTCTCAAAACATTGGGAATTGCTGTGTGATTTCCTTTCTGTTATTTTTGCACTGTTTGGTTGTATTCTGGGGATTGAGGTTCCATCAGATTGGTAAACACAGTGGCATATTTTTTGTTATTTTATATATAGAAATCAATGTATTCCTGTAGGTGAATATATAATGTTATTTTATGTTGCTCTCTGCCCTTAGCCTTTAATATCCCAGGGAGATTAGTATTTTTTTGTCATTAAAGCAATCATAAACACATGAAATAGCAGATACCTCAGAAATTTTCAGAGGAAGTGAGACTTCTTCCCTCATGATGTTTAGTAAATTTTTATTAAAATATGGTCTAATACATAGAATTACAATGTGGAATCAAGGAGACTGTCCTATCCCTCGCTCATCATTCAAATTTGTTCATTTTCACATTCCACACTTCAGGTGATGATCTAGTCCCAGCAGTATCTGGCCATCGCAATTAGTGATTCCATTAACTATCCTTAGAAGCAAAAGCAGCTTTTGGTCCATATTTGGAGAAAACATCACTTAAAATAGCCTTCTCCTTTATCTTTAACCTGAAGTCAGATTAACAGGATGAACATAATCAATAAACATTAAAAAAAAACGTGTTACGTGCATTCTATAATTCACTGGGGTTTTCCTATTACCTCTTTGCCCCTCCCAAAACATCTAACTTGGGAACCTTCATAACTTTCTCCTTTGAAGGTGGCTTTTTCTTAGCGACATTCACTTGTTTCGGTTTGCCAGGCGACTTCTGCTCCTCCAAAGAAAGTGAATTAATTTCAGAATCAATCTTTAGTTCCCCAATGTCGTCATCATCATCTACATTCAGAGTTGCTACATAGTCTTCATTCTCTTCAAGCTGTTCTGCACTATATATGGGATCCGATTCATCGGAGCTCGAAGCAGTCTCATCCCAAGAACTGAAAGCAGAATTATCCATATTGGAATCCTCATTTGGGTTTTCTTCTAAGGCTGGGACTATGATCTGTGGTATAGCTACAGACACTGGAGAATTTTCATTCAGAAGCTCACATTTTATCCGCTTTTGAAGTTTACCAAAGGTAACAGTTTGCCCAGAATATAGTTGCACAAACCTGTAAAAAGGAGGAGGATTGGACTTTGTAAGATGCCAGTACAGTGAGAACAAGTTGAGTCATTTTGAATTAGAAAGGGATTGAGATTGGGGTTAGAAGTTAGAACACACCTAGCAGCATCTTCTTCACACTTGAAATAAACAAAAGCGAAGCCCTTGCAAACAGGGTCCCTTGTCTTCTTGTTACCAGAAACAGCTGGAACTATACCAACTATGCCAGGAATCCCTTGTAAAGCTAATTTAAGATCCCTATGGATGTTCTTCTTCTTTGGCAAGTTCACCAGGCGTACTTGAACTCCACTTTTAACCTCCTGGGCTGCAAAATTCCATCCCAATGAATAAAGACAGACACGTTGCATGCTTTACCTTACCGAGAAAATATAAACAGTAAAGGCCTTCATAATCAACAACAGCCTTGCAAATTAGCATTGTCCTAAGGTACAAAAGACCAAGAAGATAATCACAAAGATAGAACAAGGCAGAAAATCCTGGCATTTCTCAAAATCTAAGATGAACGCTTTCAATCTCCACAAGACATAGTGCTATCCTCAATCAAGGATACCGTGTAAAGAAACTCAAATACTACTGCAAAATTGATAGTTGCTTAAGATTTGACATAAGAAACCCAAGCATCCATGCAAAGAAGCATAGTCTGAAGATATTCCCATCATAAATATCATATTGAAAGACCCGTTAGGCATTAACTTGGTAAGCAAAATATCCGAGTTACGCAAGGCATTTAAGAAGCTAACCTTTCTTCTCTTCATCTTTTTTAACTCCATGCATAATGGGATTGTTCTTAAGCTTATTCAGATTAGCGGCTTGTGCTTCTCTATTCTTGCGTATTTCATCAAGCAGCTTATCCTCAACAGAAGTGTCATACAACTTACCTAGACCAAAACCCCGAGGCTTATTCTTCAGCCATTTTGTCATCTGTTCAAACGGCATAACCATTCTCTCGTCGTCCCCATCTTCTTCTTCATCATCCTCATCACTAAACTCCCCAAAATCATAATCATTATCCTCACCATCCTCCTCAAAATCGTCGGCCTCCACAACGCCAACACCCCCAGCCTGTCCTCGCTTCTTCGAAACGCACACACCAAACCCATTACCATACATCGCATTCAAATTAATACATGAATGCTGAAATTGTAGAGATTTGAAGCAGAGCATGAAAGACGAGTCCTTCAGAGTCAACCCAGAGAGGAAACATGACTGAGCTTTGGTCGTGAAAGCCAGAGAATAAACTGAGTTGGTTTGAGTAACAGCATTAAGGAGACTCATCGAATTGCATAGTGGTGGAAAAGTAGTCTTAGGAAGCATCCTTGTTTTGTATCATCCAGTTTATCTTCGCTTCCGTTTACTGCCACGGCCTTTGCCTGAAGAGTCAAAGTGAATAAATATTTCAGTGGAAAATTTGGGACTATTAAATTTTCAAGAAATAATAAATTAATAAAAATTTTAGAAGAATTCTTACAAAAAGGTGTCGTGGTGTAGTTGGTTATCACGTCAGTCTAACACACTGAAGGTCTCCGGTTCAAGTCCGGGCGACGCCACTGTTCTTGATCCTTTTCCTTTAAGAATTTGGGCTTGGCCCAAGAGCCCATTAAACCGAAGTCCATGAATTTTGGGTTGGCTCAAACATTGGTCTAAATTCCTGCTTATTTATTCAAAGAATGATTTTTTTCCCAAATCTTGGGCTTTACCTAAAGTAACAATCACATCTCACCAAAAAATAATAAAAAATACAAATGGGCGCTTGATATAATTGACAAGGGCTACTATCAGCAATCATCAGGGTGAGGGTTCGAATCCTAGGAAGTGACAGCCGCGATAATTAATGCAACCTCAAAGAGGTTGTCCTATCGGTACCTCACTACCACCGTAAGGTCTCCTCGTGGGGGTCCGAATTAGTCTGGGGCGAACAATGAACCCAAGATACCCCAGAATACCGGATGGTTTATACAAAAAAATAAATAAAGTCACAAACACAATGATCTTTTTGCTTTTTTTTTTGGCTAGCCACATATATCTCTTATTGGAAGAGACAATGGTGTTTAAAGTACTATCAGACACTAAATATGAACATATTTTTCAGTAAGGAAGAACTAGCCCCTTTTCAATAAACCTAACCTCAGTTGTTCAATGTTGGAATGTTCCGAACTTACATGAGAAAACCTTGAACCATTTTTCGTATGTTTGGGCTTTTAACCCAAGAACTTTCCCATATTTGAGGCCCAACTGGACTTGGAACCAAATTAATAAGTTGAAGTAACCATATATCACATTCTTAATCATATGTACCAAAAAGAACCAATCATTGCCATGCCATGTTTGCTTTAATCAGCCAGGAAATGATGCACATTGATTTCACTACATGTCTCAAGTACTTCAAATCCCCTTTTCCCTGATTTAACTTAGCTTTACATCTGTACCAATAACCTTTGTTGCCTCTCTCTCTCTCTCTCTGTGTTTCTGTGTCCACTAATTGGTGCATGCCCTACAAAAACAACCCTTCTCCATAATAACCATCCTTCTTCTTATTCTTCTTCCTCATCACTGGACATTTGACAACAATGTGAAATAATTTATCTCTCATTTAATGTTATGTTCCCTACCAAACAAATACTTCAATGTCCACAATCCTCAGCTATCTGGTCTCTCTTTTGCTTCCCCTTTTCTCTTCTTGATTCGATACTTAACATGACACTATTAATAGTATTATTTAATTATTTAATTTGATAGATTACATATAATTGATCCCCTTTTTATTATACTTTGGATCCAGTAAAAATAATCCCTTCACATTTAAAGCTTAATAATAAACCTTCCCAAACTTTCAAGATTATATGCGTGATCTCCAACTATTAAGTACTGCTTTTTTAATCATATTTATACTTTTTTTGCCAGGTAATCATATTTAAACTATACTCTTAACATATTTCATCAAAATTAAGAATGACATTAAAATTTAATAACTTTCATACTTTACTTTCATTGAATATATATGCATAAATATAGAAGTTTAGGGGACTTCATTATAAAGTTTCAGAAGTTAGGAAAGTTATCTATACGTGGCATAAAGTTGAAAGAGGTTATATGAGTAAATGATTCATTTGCATATTTAATTTAAACTCTTGTCATCATCTTAGGGGACCCAAAAATAATTAATACAATTTGGGGGGTGTTAAAAGATTCAAAGGCATAGATGGCACATTATCCTCAAAGCATGCTGCCTTGTGGGGCAATGCTATTATTCATGCAATACATTTATATATATATAGATATATTTTGTGTACACACACATATGTTAGGTAGTGTTTTCCATCACATAGTGTAGACTGTTTGAAAAATCACTTGATTCTTACTATATACAAGTCAATGGGAGAAGTTAAGAGCACAGCAATTCTTGGGGCCACTTAGGTTTTGTTTGATAGTCCTATAGTATTTTATTTACTATTTCAATTTTCTTACACTTGGCTCACATAGTGTTTAATTTATTTACTATTTTAATTTTTTAATCAATATATGTATAAAAATATGTCTTGTGTACCTTGCCGAATTAAAATAGAATAAGGGCTTGTTTAGAAGCTATTTCGAGAACCTATGTTTGGTTACAAAACTTAGGTTTTGACCTAAAACATAGGTTTTATCCAAGTACAAAAAATTTTCAGAAAAACTATTTTGATTACAAAACCTCGATTTGAAACATAGGTTTTCTCTTTCCTATTTCTTTCTTTCTTTCTCTTTCATCTTTCCTACTTTTTTCCTTCTTTCTCTTTTATCTTTTCTAATTTTTCTTTCTTTTTCTTTTCTTTTTCCTTTTTTTCCTTTCTTCTCTTTCCTCGTTCCTATTTTTCACTCTTTATCTTTCCTCTTTCATACCTACTTTTTACCTTATAATCCATAAAAGCTACCGAATATAAATCACTTTTTAAAACCTAGGTTTTGCCTCAAAATCTATAAAAGCTATTTTCCGAAATCTATTATCCAAAACCTATGTTTTGCCTCGAAATCTATAAAAATTATTTTCAAAATAGCTTCTAAACAAGCCCTAACTCTCTACCTATATTCTTAGAAGTTTAAGTTGATAAGTTTTGAATTCCTTTTTATAGGAATCTTCGACATTCATGAAGTTTGGAATAATCAATTTCTAATGTTCTCTTGCAAAAAAACTTAGAAAAAAATATTTTGGTTAATAAAGATGTCCAATTAGGTGGTGGCACATGACATTAATTAAATAATTTTTTGTTAATTTTGTTTAAGTAATGGAGAAATTAAGGGAAAATGTTGTGACCATAGACAAACTGATTTGTCATCTGTTCAGGTAGCTTTGGTCATATATATGGTGTTTTTTTACCAAAATGTTATTCATTTTCTTTTTTTATACGTATTAATTATTTAATTTATTTCATTGCTATGCGTTGAATTTTTTTGGGCAAATGGGCTCAGTGCATTGATTTATATGAAAATATTAATAATGTCCACTTTGGCAAAGCTACAAAAGAAAGGAAACATTGAAGGGGACATTGACAATATCATCACTCAAAACATTAATCAATTCATTGCATATAATAATGTAATATTATTGTGTCTTTTTAATATTATTCTATCATATCAACATTAAAAATTAGATTTGGTTTGCTTTAAAATATGTTAGTACGTACTTATTTATGATTGGATCAAGTGAAAGTAAGATTTTGAATTCAAATCTTCTACGCAGAGTAAGTTATGTTGAGGCTAGGCTTAATTTATGATCATTTGTTCGTGGCAATGACACAACATAATTTTAAATTAATGGATAACATGCATTGGACAGTGAATGAATTTTTAAGAATAAAATATTACCTTCAATCCTTGATACAAGAGACAATCAACTTTTTGAAAGATTAAGTAAGCCAAAAAAATATTTTAAAGTATCTATATCGATCATTTTTTAAACTAATTTGATGTATAATCTAATAATACATATAAATAAATAGTTTTAAATTATTTATTAATTTCTTTAATCTTTTCAAAAAAAATTAACCTACTGTTGTATTAGGTATCAGTAGCAATTTTGAAGGTTGGTGCATAGTGAATCGTTCATCTATGTTAGTGGATGAATATTCAATCAAATAAATGGTAAAATACAACTATGCTGATTTCCTTAAAATATCTCATTTAATCAGTATTTATATGAATGAAAATCCTATTTAATATATATAATTAATAGGGATAGTTTGAAAAAAAATTAAAAATACGTAAGACAAAATAGAGTGAAATCATACTTTTATAATCAAAACAAACTTCTCAGTTAATTTTTAGAATTAAAATGGATTGCTTAGTGATGTGATTATCCTTGATGGGTTAGGGTTATGAGTGCATCAATCTATGAAAAATTCAAAAAGACCAACAAGATTTTAGGTGGAATCTATAACTCTACCAGCCTATATATAGCCACTTTGGAATGTGAGAAAGACTTGTGAGTGTGTAAGTGTGAAACAATGACAATAAAGTTAAAAGTGTTCTTCATGTCACCCCGTTCAATTTAAGTGGGCAATGCCTATTATCATCCTAAACAGTCTAGGTAGCTATTATAATCTTTGGACATGTTTGGAAACACGGTAGAAAAGTGATTTTACGTAAATCGAAGTAAATATGTGGATAAGATTATTTTATTTTATGGAAAAACACTGTTGAACGGACGTTTAATTTTTTCAAACGGAATGTCAAACAAACCCTTTAAAACTTGATATTTTGTGTCATGTATGTAACACTTGAGAAGAAGAATTCATTTATTATATATATTTCCTCTTTTTAATCCTAAATATAAGTTTATGTTTATACTATATAACACTATAAACTAAAATTTGTATTTAAAATTGGAGAGAGTATATGTTAGTAAGATCTCAAAAGATATAACAAGACAGACAATCATTGATGTTAATTATAGCATCAAGTGAAGCGGAGAATTTTCATTTTAACGGATTAGTGTTTTTTTTTTTGGAATGGGCACTCTTCATTTAAATTTTGCTTGTAAGATTAGTGTTTTTGTTAAGAAATTGATGTCACGGAAAAAACTATCCTTAAAAAGTTCTATCTAAAAGAGAGAAACGTGCAGGTTAGGTAGCTCATACCCTAACTCGGCCTGTAGCCTACCCGTTTAAAATTTTACGGGTATGGGCATGCCTCAACTCATTTAAGTCCTCATAAACGGGTTACAAATAAACGAGTGGATTTTTATGGATAATGGGCAACTATTTTTTATCTCGTCCCTGCGACAAAGCTTGGCTCAATGTCTCTCTCTAATTAAACTCAGACAAATCTTTCCCTTTCTTCGCCTCCATCTACACCCAATACAACTCCTTCACCACTATTCTCAATTCCTCCTCTCAAACTTTCCATTACTATTAAAAAACTTCCCATACTTACTCCCTTCGACTCCAAAACCCGAGCTCATCATATTCATGTCAACCTTTGAGTCCCACATCCACATCATCTCCATCTGCTTACTCCCAAGCTACCAACCTACCTTCATTTGCTTAAAGTAGTGCACCTAAGCAAGCAACCTCCGTAGATGATCCGAGCACCAGTGGCTCCGACAGAACAGTTGTGGATGTGATCAACAGCGAAGTCGAAGCACTTAAGACAGTCGAAGATGGAGAGATAGTTTCTGCACTGAAAGATAGCATGTGCTGGGTTGTTCCCACCTATGCCGTCAATGTGCCTGCTTTAGTTACTAATCCGAGCTTTTAGATTCCGGTGATGATGAGGAAGTATGACTTAGGATCCGTTTGGCAAAGCGGTGGAGAAGTACTTATGGGCTTATTCACACAAGTCGAGGCAAATATATGAAGGAGATTGTCTCGTTTTGCGGAAAAACACTGTTAAATGTGCTTATGGTTACAAGCCAAGCGTTGCCAAACAAGTACAATGTGGAAGATGTGAAGATTGTGGATGTAAATGGAAGGATTCTAGAAGGGAAGCCATGCTGGCATGGTACCATGATGCTTGATGGTCGATATATCTGATGACTACAACTAGGTTAAATGATGCATTGAATAAGAGGGAATATTGAAATAAGAGGAAATTTAAAAAATAAATGTATGTATAAACTAGCAGCACAGGCAACCGGTTGGCATGCCTGTAGCCCCTCTTGTTTATTCATCAAACTGATGGGTTTTAGCCCACTTGTAACGGGCCAGCAATAAGTGGACCCAATCCGAAGAATTTTTCCTGGGTCTAGATAGATTACGTGAGTCATGCATATCATGCTCTACCCTAGATCTATCTAGTAGGGGCGAGTGAAGTGATATGAAATGAAACTGCCAAAAAACGTAGGATCTCAACAAGGTTTAATTGCCATGAGTTATATATCAAAGAGCCTCAAAAATTGAAATGAGTTTATAATTTAATAATTTATAATCTTTTCTTAGTAATTTGTTTAAGGTAACATTAAGCATAAGAGGTTGTGGCTATCATAATTAAGCATTACAAGTGGAAATATTAAACCCAAGTGCTAGTCTTTAAAAAAAAATGGAAAAGGCTAGCCATTGGTCGAATATATAAAATCAAATAGGTAAATGATCACACAAGATATATTATTCACTGCTGAATTAATGAACTCAAAACCTAACATACCATTAATTTTATAAATCAAGTAAACTCTCATCATCGAGAACTCAAAACTTCAAAACATGCATGATTACAATAATTCAAGCTTTTTCAATTATATTGTTTTACAAAATTACATTAACACAAAACTAATCCTGAGAGAGATTAGCTAGCTAGGCCTTTCATGATCATCTCTAGTATATTCAAATCGATAATGGGTAAAACAGTGGTTGGGATTATATTGAGAATTATTATTGTTGTTGCTGTAAAGAAGCGAGTCACAATCTAAACCTCACCGACCAAAGTATACAAAGGTAAGATAAGATAATGGATGGTCTGTTTATAAGTCACTTCTAACGTATTTTACATAGATCAAAGAAAAACTTAAACCGCATTAATTATGCATTAAAATTCAACCTCCTTTCAATTTTATACCGATTTAATATTCATCATAAGATATAAAGGCAGAGTTAACACATAATAAATGAATGAAACAAGTTAACGACCCAAGTTATAAATAGAACTAGATAAAATTTTCTCTCTTTGATTTGTAAATGGGCACAGATGAGTAAGTGTGTAGGTGAAATGTTGGGGTTAGATAGGAACTAATACCAGAAATCGAAGGCTTCTTAATTACACTAAATAAATGGAATTGAATGCTCTGATTTCACTGTCGAGAGGGGTCAATTTTAGAGTTTTCTTCGCTGTTGAATTCGAGTGGCACTCATTAATTAAAGGTGAAAGGAGAAAAAATCAAAGCCAAAGAATAAGGGATAGGAAAAGAGAGAATCGAAAAAGGAAAGTGGTGTGTATGGTATGGCTTAATTATCATATTCAAGCTCCCCCATACAGAAAAGATACACACGCATACATACATACATACATACATACATACATACATACATACATACATACATACATACATACATACATACATACATAATGGTACAGTGCTCAGATAGAAAATGAAGAAAAGGAAATAGTGTACTGAAAATGATTTGCCCCACTTTGCTAGACTCAACTACCATTAACGTAGAAGGAAATAAAGTACAACGGATGATAATCATGTAACCTGATAGAAAGTTACCCAGTAGGCGATTACAAGTTTGATTATATTTGTGACATTAGGTCGTTAGTACCTATCACTTTTATTCTTAAAAAAATAGCTAATATAACCTTTGATCCTTCAAAGTTTTGTTCATTTCAATTTTTATCCTTCAAATTTCAAGTTATGAATTTTGATCCCTTCTACGGTAAAATATCCAAGCTTTTGATAAATTATAAGGATCAATTTTTTAAACGGAATTAAATTTGGGAAACTAAAACTTTATATATTTGAAACTTGAAGGATCACAACTAAAATAAAGAGAAAATTAAGGAACTAAAGATTGTGTTAATCCAAAAAAAAAATAGTAAGAACAAAAAGTCTCTCTCAATACAAGAGGGAAAACATTACAATTGAAACACACACATCTATATAGAGACTTTATTAATTAATTTCTTTCAATATATTGATAACTTGATTTACAAAATTTAGGTTGTTCATATTTAACCATCCAAATAACACTCTTGCAATTGAAATTAGTGTATGTGTTCGGATGGGCCAATACATTTTTCAAGAGTGGATTATGATTAATTACATTTCTTTAGAAAAATATTATATACTTCACAGACATAATCCTTTTAAAGAAGTTTTAACAACCTAGTGCAAGTTTAGGAAATCTTTCCTCAACGGTGTATGCAAGTCAAGACAAAAAACATTTGGAAATCCATAAAAAGCATATCTAAATTCGTAAAGAGCATATCGAAATTCGTAAATTCTTCTTAGATTTCATAAATTCTTCTTGGAATCTGTAAATTTTTTTCTCCCAACGGATTCTCAAACTAGTCAATGACGGAATTTGTTTTCCTAAAAATTCACACACAAGAGGGGATTACTAAGCTTCTTGTTTGTTTAGTAATTGATTAGTTAGATGGATTAACTATTTTTTATGTATTAATGATTGAAATGAATTTATTTATTTATTTATTTTTAAGCAAATGCTATTAGGGGGAAGGTGGAGCAAATCCCTATTTCCCATCCTAAGAATGGGTTGTAATGCCTTTTCAATTTTATGGATTTGAGAATTAAAACTCATGGGACATGACGTCATCTTGATGCAATAATACATTTATGCGATTAGAACTGTTTTTTAATTTTGAACTCCACCTTAGCAATAAAAAAATAAGAGTAAAAGACACTAAGTATCTTTTTTCTAATCCAAATTTTAGAAACATATTCTCTCTGTTTTAAAACATATATGTTTTTTAAGGGGAGAACTTTTTTTATTTTGAACTCTCTTTATTTTGTTCAGAATGAATGGTAAATTAGTTAATAAAATTTATTTTAGCATGAATTCTAATCAAGAACTAAGTTACCATAACATGTTTATACTCTTTACTTATCATTAAGATTTTTTAGTAACTAAGTTACTTCATTAAAACCTCATGGTAATTCCCTCAGTAATTTTCTATCAACATTAAGCAAAGATCACCTTTTGCTAGGTTAATTAAGTGTTTGTTTGGTTTGCACGTTTAAACCACGTTACATATAAATTGAGATAAAACTTATTTCACATACTTACTTTTGAATATGTAAAATCACTCTTCCAACGAATTCACAAACACGCACTAAGTATAAAATTATAACTAATACATTAAATGTCACTGGACTTGCTAAGTTAATTATGTTAGAGTTTTTTGTATTTTTCTTCAAAATGCTTATAGTTTTAGAATGTCACAGAAATATTACTCAGTTTTGCAACGTTTTTATATTTCTTTCCCTGGGGCCAAAGTATTATATGTGCCTCATTAATAACAAGAAATTCATGAAATGCTGGAAATAATAGAAATATCTAATATAGCAACATTTTAATCACATTTAAATCAACATCGAATCAGATTCAAATAATGTTGGGTCTAAATAAGAGCATTTTTCCATTATGAATGATTTTTCTGTCACAAGATTCGAGCCATCAATCTTAGTGAATGTTTGACAAATGTTTATCCTAACGAAGCCAGTAAGTCAAGATAAAAAATATCTCGAAAATCTGTAAATTCTTCTCGGAATCCATAACTCATTTCTCCCAACAAATTTACAAATACAAATTTAGTTGAAAAGTAAAATTTTGTAACAATCAATCCTATTACTATAAAATATTTAATAATATTTGTTTAATGTGCATGGATTACACAAAAATGACAATAATCTTATAACAGAATAATTATGGTGATTATGATGAGTCCTTAGTTATAGAAGGTAATGAAAGAAAAAGCCAGTGTATATTTGTTTAATCCTGTGAAAAGTCAAATTAGTATGAAGTTTGGTTAAGAGTAGTTGGAAGAAACTACCTAAGAAATAGTAGGTGGAAGAAACTACCTAAGAAATAAAGTGTCAGAAACAGTCAATTCCTCCCACTATTAAAAAGGCAAAGACTAAGAAAATAAATAAATTATTTTATTTGAACATGAAATTCAAATATGAACAGTGTACGTAAATTTAATGATTGAGTATGCACAATAAATGTGCTAACTTGTAAAGACTCGTAGCTACCCCTTTAATTGATGTACTTGAAATTTGAGAGAATTAGCACCACGAAAGTAAAAAGGTTTCACCGTCAATGTCTCAATGATTAGCATGTAATGAGAGAATTTAGGGTACAATGTTGGGAAATTCTGTTCAAGGAAAGGAGTGTACAGATTTTGAAGCATTTCGCAGATTTTAAAATGGTTTTACGGATTTCAATATGATTTTTATAATTTCGAGATGTTTTTACAGATTTTAAGATGTTTTTATCTTAACTTACGTGTATCATTGGGGAAACAATATTCTCAAACAAGCACGATAACATATCATGTTGTATTGACAGCACAAAAAAAAACTTTTTAACGATTAAATTACTTCTTGCATAAAACTGATTAGTAATTTTCCCTTTAAATTATTCATAAATAATAAATGTTGATTCAAGTGATCTGTAAATTGGAAAGAGATGACAATTATACGGACCTATCTCAATCCAAAAATCATGATGGATCCATGGGCTTCTCTAGGGACTAGGGGTGTGCTTAGTTGGAGGAAAGAGGATAGAAGAGAATGGAAGGAATAAATGATCCATTCCCTCGTTTGCTTTAAAATTTTGAAGGAGATCACAGTACTTGTTTGGGAATACTATTTTCTCAATGGTGCACGTAAGTCAAGACAAAATCATTTTAGAATCTGTAAAAAAAACTATCTCGAAATCCATAAAAATCATCTTGAAATATGTAAAATCATATTAAAACCTGTAAAATACTTCGAAATCAGTAAACTCTTTTCTCCCAACAGAATTTCCAAATACACACATGGTAAAAAATTGATTTCCTCTCCCCTCTTTTACCCCATTTTACCTACCCTCCAAATTGAATTTTCTTGGGGGGAGGGGTTAAATTTTGAGACAAATTTACCTCTTTGACTTTTTATAATTCCATTAATATATGTAAGGAAAATATTATAATAATTAAGACAATATTGTAATGAAATAAAAAATAAATAATTTACCAATAGAACGAGAGATAAGCGGGTCCATACTTTTTAAGTTTGAATTTTATGGATAAAAGAAACGTGTAAGAATTTTCTCTCTCTCTCTCTCAATTGGGAACCAATAATTCAATTTAAACGAGTTGATAAAATGATAGTATTGAATAGTTTTTTCTTTTTTTATTTTAAAGTGATACCGACCATTCTGTATCTTATTAGTTGGTGGGGGTGGAGCGTGCCCTCACATACGAAGTCAATATATATCATCAACGAATGTCCTTCAAATAAAATTGCTCCAATGGCATACCATATTTTATCTCTTACTATTTTGTTTCATATATACATACTTACATAATATATATATATATATATATCACTCTTTTCCTTTATGCAAGTCACTTGTGGAAGAAGTTGGCAGAATTAAAAAAAAAACAAAGAAGTCACTCATAGGAGAAAATGTTCGTTTTTAAATATAAGTCCTTTGTAGGATATATTTGATGACATTTTTTCAATATTGCGGCTACTTAATTTATATTGAGAAAAGGGATAGAGACAACAAAGATGTGAGAATAATTTGTAAATGCAAAGAGAGAGATAGAAATATTTTCAAGGGTAAATGTGAAAAACATTTTTACTTTAATACTACCGAAAAATTTATTCAACGGGTCAGGTGTTATACTAATTTAATCAGAGGTTTCAAATTTGAGTTTTGGAAATGCATTAATAATGTTAAATATCAGGTGGTAAAGCTTCGTCACTCTTACGATCATTCTCGGATAAATCTTTTGTATTTAAATGGGGTAGAACTAAAATATATGATGTTATAAACAAATAATGGGCTTGTTTGCCCGAGCGTTAGGAAAAATCAAACGCCCATTCAATAGTATTTTTTGTAAAATGAGATAATCTCCTTCATATATTCATTCCAGTTTACGTAAAAGTACTTCTCTACAGCATTCCCAAACGGTTCCAAGAATTAATGCATTCACGCACTCAATTTGTACTATGCACCACCTTTTTCTAGAGAGAAAAAAATACAAAGGGACATGAAAAAGCCTAACAATGCCATCATGGAGAAGTCGCAAACATATAGACTCTTCACTCAGTTGGCACATGGAAAGGTTTTCGGTGAGAATTTGAGCCATCCAAATTTAATCCAAATTTTAATGTATGCATGATTGAAAATAAAGATAATATCTATAAGTTTAAAAATTAAATTTTTATTTATATGTATAGTTTTGATGTAGCTGTGTGGGAACCATACATATATACATGTATATCATAAATTCAAAACAGGAAATTAATTAATTTTAAATTATTTATATTATACATATTAATAATTAAAACATAAATTGACAATATTCATTCTTTGTTAAAATTAAAATATAGTGAATCCTGAACATTAATTTATATGAACCTTAAAATACAGCATTATTTTTATTATTTATTTTTTTATATAATCACTTATTTATAATATTTATTTTGACATATTGATTTGAGCATAATCTACTATAACTAAGTTTATACGGATAAAAATTGATATACAACAATATTGCTTAGAATCCCTATTTTAATAAAAATTAATATGCAGGTTTCTATATATTTATTTTATTTTTCAACATGTCTTTATAATTTCTTATTGGGTCGTTGTAGTTTTCTCAGTTAGGCATTTTCTTCATATGCTCATATTTTATTAATTTGTAAGAGAAAGAGTATTAGTAATAGATGACATGACTTTCATTCAACATGCAGTTAAATTAATTTTACCACATGAATATAATTAAATAAAATCAAAATTAACCAAATTACAGATTATGCACAGCCTCCATTCTGTCCTAAATATAAATATCTAATTTGTGTATATGTGTGTAAGCAAAAAGACAATCATGAACGTAATATCTTTTATTTTGTGTTGATAATAAATAAATTCTATTTAATTAATTTATTATAAGAACTTCTGTTGTGGGAACTTACATGTCGCTTAACCAATATCTAGACCAGTTGTAATTAATGGTTTTGTTTGGCGAAGAGTTAAGTAAGGCTAAAATCACGTTTAACGGTATTTTTCTGTAAAACTATATAATCCCCTTTACATATTTATTTCAACTTACATAAAAATGGTTCTTTACCGCGTTCCCAAACGAGGCCAATAAAAACATGAGGAGAGGGATTAATGCTTATGAATAAAAAATTGTAAGAGCCGAAAAATGAAAAAAAAAATCAGATGAAACCATAAGGAATGATGGATTAATTTTCCCTTTATTTTATCTCTGATTAATTTAATTAATAAAAATAAATTGATAGGTTTACGATTAATTAATATCAATAATATAAAACGAAATAGAATCCAAGCAAAATTTTGGCGTATTCAAGCTTGTGAACTTTATTGGTAGTCAAGCGATAGGTATTTGTTCATAGGTGCAATTAACGTGTAAGCATGATTTGATTTGATTAACATGGTCCCACCAAAAATAGAAAAAGGAAATTATTATGAAGTTTACAAAATATTTAATTACAGAAAAGTTTCGATCACATTTGAGAAATATAAATGTGTTGGCATTAGACTTTTATAAATAAGGATAAAAATCAAATTTTCTCTGAAAGGTTTTCGTTCATAAGTACCCAGCACTCGCAAGTATTTTGGTATAATAATGTCTTAGAGTTTTAAATATGAGTATTATCATCCCAGAAGTTTAAAATAGGATCAGTGTTGTCATTATATACTCTCAAGTTCAATCATAATTGTTGTAATTGGATAAAATTGCTCCATTCATAAATTTTTAGGGTAAAATTGCATCTTTTATCTTTTGGATGCTAAATGCTCTTGACCTAAAAACTTCCAGAGTGAAAAGATTTTAAATTTTAACCCTTAGTGTTAGCTAATACAAAGTATTAGTTTTTTAAATAATTTTATGTAATTTAAAATAAGTATGTGAGTTGAGTTTATTTTGATTTAACTAAAATTATTTTTAGTTGATTTTTACGTAAGTCGAAATGAACATGTAAAGAAGATCATCTTGTTTTACAGAAAAACATCATTAACAGATTTTTGAACTTATCATAAATGTTGCCAAACAAAAGAATGGGCAATCCTATAGTCAAAATGGAGAAAATGATCTTCTCCTTGTATCTGTCACTTCACTCCCTTGGGGAAGTTTTATCCTCCCATTTTAATAAAAATCCTAACACTTTCAAAAAGAAAAAGAAAAAGAAAAAAAGGACGGTGAGCTGCATCAGCTACTTTCATTGGAATTAATTGATTGATTCTAAGGTCCTTTGAAATGTTTTGAAGCATGTAACCTTTGAAATGTTGAATTTGAATAGAGGGGAAGAAAAAGGTTATTGCCCTTTGGATCCAAAATTAGTAGGAGGTCAATTCCTATAACTATATGCACTCCTGAATTATAGCTGCGTTCAATTCTTTTTCTAAAATTTTATCACACAAAAATAAATGTTTCGTAAAGTATGATATTCAATGGGTAAGCTTGAGAACGCAAATACTTTTACATAAATCGAGATAAATATATGAATCTTGTTTTACAGAAAAATACTATTGAACTTGTGCTTGAGCTCCCCACAAGTTCAGTCAAATGGCCCAAATACAAATTTTTTTACACATTTCACCATTTTTAACACTGCTTCGTTAGTATTTTTATATTATACAAATTGGATTGGGTTTAATAAGAAGAATTGATTTTTCAATGTTTGAATTCTTGTAAAAAATATGTTCACGTTTAGTGACAACTAATGCCATAAATATGATTATCTTAATTATTCAGGTAAAAAAAAATATGATTATCTTAATTGAAAGATATATATGCTCATAAAAAATTATTTATATTCTCTTTGGGCAAAAAAATAATTACCACTTAGAGAGCCAATTGATTTTCTTTTATAGAAATTATGGAAGTAAATAAATTGATATATTTATTATTTTTCTCTAAACAATTTTTCTTATATAATTTATAAACTGATATATCATCTAATGATACACATAAATATTTAAGAATATATAGTATAATAAAGTAATTTATTTAACTTTATTAATCTTCTTAAAAAGTTAATTGACTATCATGTTAAAGATTGAATTTACTATGATTTTACCGTTATTTTATTATTGTGTTTACTCTATTCTTGTAGGAGATATAATGTATATTAAACATGAATAAAGTTAGAAACTTGTTGAATTTTAAAGTAAGGTGGAAAAAGTTTACGATATTTCTTAATCAATGTGCAACATGCTAAAAACAAATCCGTGATTAAAATTAGTTAAAATAACAAATGTATGATTTTTTTAATCACACTTTTATTTATGAAGATCATAAGTATGTGAGAGAAAAAATGGTAAAAGAAAAAAGATAGCATGAGTGTAAAAACTCAAAAAAAAATATACATGAGAGAGAAATGTAATTAATTAAAGACAAAAATAAAAAAATATCTTAAATTTTTTAGACCAAATAAAATTGTTGTTTATATCATAGACCAAAAGATGGAAATAATAAATATCCAACTTTATTAATTTTTTAAAAAAGCATGCTCATCATATTCTCCTGTCCATTCAAGTTCTTGTCCATCTGAAACCATTTTAATTTCCGACTTGATAAATGTTGTCAAATGGCAATTAATAATTATCATGATAATACGCATCTATTTTATTATTTTTTTAAAACATACGCAGTTGATGAAAATTTTTTATGGCGAATCCATTATATATACTAAAAAAAAATTTTAGATGAGTAACTAATAATGCCTTGGCTGGCAGAAGTTAAAAAAAAAAAAGTAAACACTTTAATATAAATGGAGCCAACTATTTTATCTTTTGATATAGTTATATGATTGGAATTTTTTTTAATTAAGAATAATTATCATAAAAATTTCCTCACATTCACGGAAATTTGAATTCAAGACTTTATATTTAGGGGTTTAAAATCCTATTCACAATTACTTTCTACTACAACTAATGGTTGAGCAAGCTGTTTTAATTGATTTGGTTTTAACTCCTATAAATATGTGAAAAATAAAATAATTATTAAAATACTTATAAGAAAATATTTTATAAAAATGTTTTAATATGTTGCTTTTCACTTAATCTTACCACGTGGCACGTCATGGAACTGTGTCAAGTTTGTCACATAGCTTGACAAAATTTAAAACCTTCCACGCATGGCTCAAGATTTGATGCTGCATACAACAATGTTAAAAGTTGATGGAAATTCTTGTCAATCAAATTGTTTCACAAGTGTTTGATTATTGATTAATCTATTACCCAACACATGGCAACATGATTAAGAAAAAACCACAGATATTAAATGTTCCATACTTTAAATCCAGTGGACGTGGGACAAAATATTTAATGTGTTTGTTTGAAACAATGTTTCTAAAAGTTAAATATATTTTTAACATTATTTTTCCGTAAAACGAGATAATCTATTTAATTTATTTACCTCGACTTGCATGAAAGTACTTCCCTACTGCGTTTCCAAACAAATTAATTATATTTTCCTTATCACCCTTGAAAGCCTTTTTTATTTCAGAGAATCAAGAAAAAAATCTCTCATTGGAGAATTGATTGTAAAGTGGGGCTTTGCACAAATATGTAATTGATATTTCACAATATGTGATTAAACTTTCATGTTACCTGTAACAGAGCTTTTCACATGTGCAACTGAGTAAATTCTATTTTGCAGTTAATGACCCAATGGGGGATTTTTTTCTCAATCCCCCCCCCCCAAATGTTATTATAAAAGTTTCAGTGACTAACAAATTAAAAAAAAAAAAGCATTTTCCGGGAAAAGGAAAATTTTGTATATTCGAAATATCTCTTGTCATTTGGCCAAAAAGGGGGGAAAACTCTCATCATATTTTAAAAATAAAAATAAAAAACTTCAGGGAAGAGCCGCGTATTTATACCAAGAGATAGCTGAGGGAGCTTCAAGCTGGTTCAATATCTTCATCCGGCGCACTCATTTCACACTCGCACACAGAGTCACCACACACTCTCCTCTTCTCTATCCCTCACCGCAAAATAGCATTACGGCGACTCCTCCGATCAGTTCCAGCAACCGTTCAACAGGAGCGATGGAAAGAGATTGACGACTTACCTGCGCCGATCATCATGTCGGTTTCCTGCTCTGATCACTACTTCTGTGACTCCGACCTTCTTTGCGGCGAGGACTCATCCGGAATCTTAACAGGAGAGTCGCCGGAATGCTCCTCCGATCTTGATTCCTCGCCATCGTCAGTATTTCTGGAGGAGTTGATAGCCGAATTAATCGAAGAGGAGCGCAACTTCGTTCCTGGATTCGATTACTTCTCAAGATTTCGTTCTCATTCGCTCGACCCCTCCACCAGAGAAGAATCCGTTGCATGGATTCTCAAGGTAAAAAAAAAAAAAACTTTTCAACATTTTTAATCATTAGACACTGATTTTGGAAGATATTACGTTTATGCCACAAAAGCTTCTTCGCTGAGACGCTGACGGCTAACAGACTTGTATGATCACGCGAAAATGCAAGCCGGCGGTAACCGTCTCCTAGAAGGAGTCCGGTATCTCTAGATCTGAGCTGCTTATGAGCTCTTCCGTCTTTAACAGTTTCGCCACCGAACTCTGACGAATTCTACGGCACCGTAGTGTTTTTCACGCATATGAAACAAAAATTTAATTATAACTAATGAATAATTTTTGCCGATTACTGTTTTGCAGGTGCAAGCATACTATGCTTTTCAGCCGCTGACGGCGTATCTTACCGTGAACTATTTGGACCGGTTTCTGGATTCTCGGGAGTTGCCTGTGAGCTTTCTGTTTTTGTTAAGTTCTTTGGAATTTCGTGATTAGTGTGATTACCATGAGCGTGGAAAAGTTCTATGCGGTAATGATTTTGACTTTTCAAACTATGAATGATCCATAGGCATAGTGCGTCTGCGTCGCCGGGCAAACTCAACATTTTTATTGAAAAGTTTTTATTTTTCTATCGCGTTTTTAAATAAATACTTTATTTTATTAAAATAAACATTTTACATACTAAAAATTCAATATTGTGAAAAATTTAACTCTTGTTAATTGATTGACTGACGTTATCTGCGTAATATTAATTTCGTTTAAAGTTATTTTTACTTTTACCTTTTAATAAACTTTTATAAACTCACAATTTTTTTTATACTAATAAATTATTTTAGAGGGGCGCGCAAATATCTATCGCTTTTAGTGTCTCATACTCTCATTGGCTACGTACAATTACAAGTCATACATGCTAATTATTACGCCAAAGAAATTCCAGCTTTTTCCTCTTCTGCTGGTTTAGTCCTTTTCCTCATTTTAACAAATGATCGCTAATTAGCCCAATAAAAACTGAAAATTACTATTCCATTAGCCTCTCCAACACTTCAATCAGTAAGTGTTAATCGTTGTCATAATAAATGCAGTTTATAAAGTAACTTTTGAATGTTATAGCCAATACTTAATCCGAGTACAAAAGGTAGTGATATACTTAATTCTTTAATATGCACAGTAGAATATCCAACCCAAAACTATTATATACTGACGATGATAATTCTCCTTTTCATTTACTTTCTGTTTGAAACATGTTTTCAGCAAACGGATGGGTGGCCGATGCAACTTTTATCTGTCGCTTGTTTGTCATTAGCTGCAAAAATGGAGGAACCTTTAGTTCCGCCCCTTCTGGATCTTCAGGTAAATTTAAAAAATTCGTATCTGTATATAGTCCTGGTTTCAATCAGCTTACAAACCTTCACAGGCTGACATAAGATATATGTACAGGTAGAAGGTGCCAAATATATATTTGAGCCAAGAACAATTCGTCGGATGGAACTACTCGTTCTAAGTGTTTTGGATTGGAGGCTAAGATCAATCACGCCATTCAGTTTCATAGATTTCTTTGCTTGCAAACTCGATCCAACGGGAACTTTTACCGGGTTACTCATTTCTCGGGCTACAGAAATAATCTTATCTAATATCCAAGGTATGTATAAAGCACTATATGTATTAATTCTCACATAACATTATGGATATATTAGTACATTTTGAATTGTGCCTTTTCTTTTGTATACTTTTTGTCCAGAGACTAGCTTTCTTGCCTATCGCCCATCATGCATTGCTGCCGCGGCCATACTTTGTGCAGCTAATGAACTTCCTAACTGGTCTATTGTGAAGCCTGAGCATGCTGAGTCATGGTGTGAGGGACTGATAAAAGTATGTAACTATATGGAGTAATTATTTTGTTCTTTTGTAAAATATCTTCTTCCTGCTTATGATTCAAGGAAATATGCCAAAGTATTCATATTTATGTGATGGATACAGGAGAAAATCATGGGTTGCTACCAGTTGTTGCAAGAACTTGTGGTTGATAATAATCGGAGGAAGCTCCCAAAAGTCTTACCACAGTTGCGAGTAACGATCCAACCCAGAGTGAGTTCAAGTATTTTATCACTGTCGTCTTCGTCTACTTCTTCGATCTCCTCTTCCTCGTCGCCTTGCAAAAGGAGGAAATTAAATAACCGTTTGTGGGTGGATGACGATGACAAAGGAAACTCCCAGTGAATAAGGCGAAAAGAGAGGGTTTTTCTTTTTGAAAAAATTATGGTACGGTGGTCCATGTTTGCCTAGAAGCCTCCGCATTTTTCAGAGGATTTTGAGAATAAAAATTAACCAGAATGATGCGTAGATTATAGTATAGTATATATGCATATGTTGATGTATCCAGAGTTTGGTGAGCTTGGGAGAGCTTTATTATTATTTTACTTGTTTGGTGGGTATGGCCATTCATTAATGGCTTTGCAGATTCCCTAGGGTAGTGGGATCTGTGTCATAAATATATAGGATATCTCCGGGGGTGAGAGAAAAGAGAGGAGAGAGAGAGAGATGCATTTAATGGTTGGGTTATGTGTGGAAATGAACATGAGGGGAGCGAGGGATGTTGATGATTGAATTCAAAGATGGCATTGATTTTCGGTGAAAGGAAAGGGCTATGGTGGGGCAGTGCTCTAGAGGAAGCCTCTGAAGAAGAAAAAGTAGACAGATCAGCAAAAAAAGATAAATCAAAATTTGGGAGATTAAGGTTTGAAGTTGGGACTGTTAGTGGCCTAAATATTACACAAGTCAAGCTTCTCATCCTGGCCAACTTCAACTTGCGCGTTTCTTTTTGATGTAGATACCCCAAAGTCATCACCAGAGAATTGCCAAAAAGCAGCACGCAGTAGTCTTCTCTCTTCATTTTGTGGACCTTTCTGATGGCTACTGTATGCATGCAGAGACGCTTTAGGTGCGTGGCATGCACTTGTGCTTGCGTGATAATTTTCGTTTCGTTTTGTTTTTTTGGCTTCGAGCTTGAGCCTAACTCTACAGGACTCCATATTTGGGTGGCGTCCGCGAGCGTGTGATACGGTGGAAAAACACGTCTCTACAGGTTTTAATTTTTGGCATTTTTTTTATTTGTTTTTCCAGAGAGGGAATGTATGAAGATAACCCCTCTTTTCATATGTAGCCGAATTGGCTAAAACAAAACTGAATAGGTCTTTGGGGCCTTTTCATGTGTGCTTTGTGTATTTAAGCATTAATAAATAAAATATAATATACTCTCATAAGTCATATCCAATATTTCTTTTCATATCAATATGCTAGCTTTTTCCCATTCTTGATTATGTGATGAGTGGTCACT
>JANTPZ010001192.1:0-10362 GCA_025593235.1 Vachellia pachyceras | reverse complement strand
GTCGGGTGTTAGCAAATAGGCTGAGAAGCATCATAAATTATCTAGTAATGTCAAACCAATACAACTTTATTGGGGGCACCATGAGAGTACTAATAACATCATAATTGCTCAAGAAGCTATTCATACGATGAGACTAAAAGAAATGGTAAAGGGTTTATGGCAGTAAAGATAAATATGGAAAAGGCCTATGCAAAACTCGACTGGAGGTTTCTGGAATCCACCATAAAAAGTTTAAGGCTGAATAATTCTAACACTTAGCTTATTATGTGTTATGTCACATCAACAACCACACATGTATCTTGGAATGGTTCTCTTTCTCACCCCTTCACCCCATCTAGAGGTGTGTGCGACATCATGAGGTATTGTGCATGTTTGGGAAAATTTTTCCTAATGGTGCATACAAATCAAGACAAAAAGCATCTCAAAATCCATAAAATCATCTTAGAATCCGTAAACTCCTTTCTTCCAACGGATTCCCAAATACACACATTGTCCTTGTTTAGCCGCCCTTCCTCTTTGGGTCTCATAGTCATCCAAAAGGTGTCACGGATGTCAAAGGTCACGCCTCGACTACATATATGGCCTTCACTTTAGACAGGTCCAACCGATATGGGACTTGAGCGACCATGCCTATTACGTCTCCCTTTCCACTTCACCAATTCTGGGGTCCTTCAGGTGTTAGGTCCCTAACAACGCTTGGTATGACACTCTCCCTACCATCGGAAAGAGCAGTACTCAGCTCTGATACCATAATGTGACATCCTGAGGTATTTTCCATGTTTAGCCACCTGTAGGCACAGGGTTTTGTCCTCATGATCTCATAGTCACCCAAAAGACGCCTCAGATATCAAAAGTCATGCCCCGACTACATATATAGCCTTCATTGTGGACAGGTTGAGGTATTGCCTGAAAAAAATGATAACCACGGGATGAGACATAAAGTCTCAGTAACCAAAATCAATTTCTAACATATGCAGGATAGGAATGCAAGTCAGAGAAGTAGGTTTGTCAGCATAATAATAATTCCGTAACATAATATCATTTAAAAGCAATTAATCGCCCCATCCGCCTACTCCACCTTATAACTTCTGAACGTGGTACAGCCTATCAGTGCTAGTATACCTGGCCCACGGCTAACTAGTCACTTCCAGAACACTACCCCCTCCCATACCACCTGCAACATGCCGAGGTAAGGAGGTGTCCACCCACATCAACTTAGCTGAAATCCGGGCCAAGGATCAGCAAAAGTTGAGGGGCACAATAATTCACCACTCTTCGTTCGTCCCGAAAATAGCCCCACAATATAACACATATAAATGCACATCCATCATCTATACAATCCTGATGTCATATTCATATCAATCATCACAAATGTCACATCATCCCATATATAACAATACATTCATACAGCTCAAAAGTGCACTGCTTCACTGAAGAAATGTCGTATATAAAAATATGTAAAAAATTTTAAATCACAATTAAATTTTACCATAAAGAAAGTAAGGGTTAGAAAACACCTTACAGTCCACAACAAGCATATAAAAGAAATTAATTCCGGTTACCTTAATTCCAAGATAAATCCCACTAGCCTTGAGAACAAAGCAACCAAATACAGTTCAATCACCCAAATTAATCTACACAGTAATGTAAATACAAATTTTAATACAAAATTTATAATAAAAAATACCCAATATAAAATTATTTATAATCTATTAAAGTGAAGATTAATTATAAAATTTTATGATGGCAAAATAATAAATTAAGCTGGTTAAAATATAAATAATATTTCCAATATACCAATTAAATTGTTCAAACCATTTTTTCCCTTAAAATACCTCATAAAAATTGATTTAGGAGCTTTATATAATAATATTGAAAATTATTTATAACATCATGTAATATAAAAATAACAATATAGGCTGATCAAATATGACCATAAATCTTCCTCTACATTTCTCTACTTATCTTTATTTAGTTAAAATACCCTATATACCCAAAATATATATCTCTTTTTAACACAACTGAATTTCTAAAATACTCAAGGTATCAAATAAATAAATATGACCATATAGAACTTAGTTATAAAAATGGCTCTACCATTTTATGACATTCTACAAATAAAACTCAAACTGAACAAAAATCTAGATCCCAAAATATATTCTAACAAATATAATATTACTATCAATAGAAAGAGAAAAATATTTAGAAACTTTCATAAAAGGAGTTTAATGAAAATAAGACATTTTTACTTACCTAAATAATCCCCCACAAGAAGAATCTTGTGGAAAACACTTCCCTTAAACTCTCTCACTCTCTCTCCTGTCTCTCTTCCTCTCCCTCACGCTGCTCTCCTTTTCTCCTCACCAAAACAAAGTGTGTGTGTGCTCGTGCGCTTGAGAGGTATGTGGGGGGTGTGTGTGTGTGTGTGTGGAGTGTAACGTGCGTGTGTGTGCTGAATGAGGGGGTGGTGTGAGGGTATTTATAATACCCCCACAGGACCGCCCATCAACTTCTATCTCTATATTATTTTTTTTATTTTTTTTCATTTCCTTCTCATTCACTCAAACCCTTTCCCCCACTCTTCCCTTTCTCCTCTCCATCACACCACCTGCTGCATCCTCTCCTCTTTCTTTCTTTTTTTTTCATTCCGTCCTCAACACTCACACATTTCTCCATCCCTCACTCTTCACTTTTCCATTGAGCACGCCACCTACCATCTGATCTTCTCTATTTTTTAAAAAACAACCCCACTGATGGGACGTTACACCCTCAAGGTGTCATATTATGATATTACAGTCGATGACATATCTTTCTATTGATGGGGAGAGTGTCACACCAAGCAATGCTAAGGACTTAATAACATGAGGAACCCCAAAGTGGATGAAAGGGGAAGGAGACGCAGTAGACAGGGTGCGCTCAAGTCCCACATCGGTTGGACCCGTCCAAAGTGAAGGTAATATATATAGTCGAGGTGTGACCTTTGATATCCGATGCTCCTTTTGGGTGACTATGAGATCCTAAAAGGACAAAACCATGTGCTTACGGGTGGCCAAATAAGGACAATACCTTAGGATGTCATATTACGGTATAAGAGCCGAGGACAGCTCTTTTCGTTAGTGGGGAGAGTGTCACACCAAGCATTGCTAAAGATCTAACACCCCAAGGGATCCCAGAGTAGGTGAAGGGGGAAGGGATACATAGTATGCAGGATACGCTCAAGTCCCACATCTGTTGGACCCGTTCAGAGTGAAGGCCATTATGTAGTCGGGGCATGACCTTTAATATCCAATACGCTTTTTGGGTGACTATGAGATCCAAAGAGGACAAAACCATGTGCCTACGGGCGGCTAAATAAGGACAATACCTTAGGATGTCACAATGTAAGACAAGGGGATCCCTTAAGCCCATATCTTTTTGTATTATGTATAGAGAGGTTAAAACTTATACATGTTGAGGTACAAAAATAGGAGGTGGAAGCCAATGTATATAAGTGCATGCCCTAGTGTCTTATCTATTTTTTGCTGATGATTTAGTTCTCTTTTGTGAAGCAGTCCAAGATCAAGTTAATGAGTTGAACAAGCTTATATGGTTCTTTTGTGCAGCATTTTTTAGCCAACAAATGGGAATAGGCTCAACTTCAGACCTAGAAAAGTATCTAGGTGTACTACTTCTACATAAGAGAAAGGTTAAAGCTACTTTCGCTCTTCTCATTCAGAAAGTTCATAAAAGACTTGCAAATTGGAAGGGAAGATTCTTAAGTATGGCTGAGAAAATAGTTCTTATCAAAATTGTTTTATCTGCTATGCCCGCATACCAAATGCAAACTCTTCTTCTCCCAATAGGCATCTTAAATGAGATTGAGAAATTGAGGAGAGATTTTTTCTAGAACTAGAACACAGAAGTTAAAAAGATGCATCTCATTTCTTGGGCCATTATGAAGGCTGAAAAAAAGGATGGGGCTTAGGTATAAAAGATCTCTGTTTCCAAAATAAGGCATTTATCTATAAGTTGTGTTAGGGAGTCTTGGTTAGACCTAACTCCCTTTGGGCTCAATGCCTACAATGCAATTTTTGTAAAGGTGCCGGTAGCAAGATCAAGAATGAGGGGAGTACTTAAGTTTGGGAAGAGCTCTGGAACCCTTTGGATTAACCTTTGAGATCTTATGTTAATAGAAATTTTCAGTTTATGAATCTTGATGAGAAAGTAAATCATTTTGTAACGAGTACTGGTGAATGAGATGTGGCAAAATGGAGACTCTTTCTACTTGATTGGGTTACACAGCAGATTCGAATGGTTCTACCCCTGGGAATTTTGGACCGGATAGATTTTCATGGAGAAAGTCGGCATATGGAAATTCCAGTATTAAATCTGCTTACCAGATATCTATAATTAGCATGAGCATGTTACTAATATGGATTGGCCAAGTATCTAGAGATGGGATATCCTAAAAAGAGCAAAATTATTTATGTGGCAAGTGTTTCATGGGAGACTTCCAATGAATTCTCTCGAAGCTAAATGATTTATATCTAATCAAATAGAGTGTCCTTTTGAGTGTAATAGTGAGGAGTCGATCATACACATTTTGAGAGATTGGGAGATTGCTGGGAGTGTGTGGTCGTCATTAGTTAACCCTCTATATACATATATATTTTTAGTGGTAATTTGAAGGATTGGCTAAAGCGGAACTGCTCCATTGAACCAGGCTTGAGGAAATGCTCGTGATGGCCTTGGAGCAAAGTATTTGGAACAGTATGCTGGTTGATATGGAATAATAGATGCAGGAAAGATTTTGAAGGAATCAGTGACAAGTTGACGAGTATCGTCAACAAGTGCATATTCCATCTTTTGGAAGAAGTTGATAATGTAAGCTTCAAGCATTTAATCCTTCAGGTGCCTGAGAAAGCAAGATGCATATTGACTAAACCCCCCGTGGGTTATGTTTGTGTTGATGTTGATGGTTCTTTCAATAACCAGAAGCATACCGCATGCAGTGGCGTAGCAAGGGATTTACAAGGGAACTGGCCGATTGCGAAGCTTTCAATAGAGCTTAGGTTTTCTACCTCCCACAGAGATTGAGCTTGCCACCATAGACACAGGACTACGGTTTTGTCAGGCATAGGGTTTTGCAAAGATCCATTTATACACTGACTCACTAGATGCAATTCAGCTTATATTTGCGGTTTGCAATGCCTCACACCCGCTATGGGAGGAGGTTGATGAAATTAGATCTATGATCCTATCTGATTGGGATATTCTTATTATCCATGCCCATAAGGAGGCATTTAGGTATGCATACCAATTAGCAAAATCTGGTCATATATCTAGCTTGTTGGGGGTGATGTATTTTTTAGAACCTCTTAGCTTTTGCCTAGATCAACTTGGTAGAGATATTGTAGGTAGTGTTGGGGACGGATGTCAAGTATTACAATTTTTGTGATGTGATGACAAACTGACAATCTTACAAGTTTAGCTTGTCATGCTATTAAAAAAAATCGTTCAACTAACAGTCAACGTCGAGCAAACGTTATGATAGGATGACATTGCATGATTTTTTAAATTTCTAAGAGAATGTGCGAGTCGAGGATTAAAAATACTAGGTACACCTGGTGGAAAACTGCCAACGTAAATTTCCCGGTTCTCCCATTCTTGTATATGTTACAAAGTTTATTTACCGTTATCTCGATTTTTCATATAAAAGTTACTTAACTAATATGGATTAATTAAAAGTGAAATAAATTAGTTAATTATAATAAATGTGATTTGATCACTATAAAATAAGCATTTGTAAGATTAGACTATATCTCAATTTATACTTTTTCTACGTTGGGTAAATTAATTTAAAAAAAATAATAAAC
Organism: Vachellia pachyceras; assembly: GCA_025593235.1. Taxonomy (NCBI): domain Eukaryota; kingdom Viridiplantae; phylum Streptophyta; class Magnoliopsida; order Fabales; family Fabaceae; genus Vachellia; species Vachellia pachyceras. Next base: position 4,507 of record JANTPZ010001192.1, on the reverse strand, counting down.
ATGAAAGATAAAATGAATTGGGATCTTATACTTAGAATTAAATCCAACCCCATCAAGCTCTTATACTATAACAGACTGGAGGTAGTATTTTTTTCCATTGACACAAGATGTCTTCTAGGTCTTGTATGTGTTAAAATAATATTTGTGATACAAAACATTTATTCAAAATTTTCTTTTGCTAGATACATATATTGAATAATAAATGTGGGTGCCTCTTCTAGCGGACATTCCAATCTTCTATCATCACGTTGTGAGAGACTAATCCTTCTTACTATAATCAAACCTATAATGGTGAAGTGCTAAGGTTGCTGGGCTGTTTGGGTCGATTTTTAGTTTTTTTGGGCTTGCACGTGGGCTTAGTCTATGAGGCCTTTCAAGAACAAACACATTTTTTCTATAAAACTATTTCACAAAATTATGGAATCTCATGATATATGAGAGTACGAGACTAATAATTATTGAGGCAAGTGGCAATAAGTGACATAGAGCTAATTGAGTGGTATCAATTGTTTGTTAGTGTGCTACGGACAGCCCCAATGGAGATTGGCTTCTAAAAGATAATCTCAGTCGTACTGATTACGACAGTATCTTATCTTCGATTGTGGTCAGAGGTGGGCTATATTTTTTCTTTTTCAAGTATGGTTTTGGAATTTCACTTTTCTTTCACTGTAATAAAATTATGGAATATTTCGGATGGGCCTTAATTTTAATTTATTAGAGTTGGGTTAGGTTTAGAAAAGTCGTGGCTGAAAGTGACTCCTTTAGCTTGTCGTGACTTGTATCCATGATTCTTTGAAGTCTCCTTCCATTCAAATTATTAATTAATTAAGTAATTAATTAATCTCTAATACGTAGGCCATGTTACAGAAAGTGTAAAAGGTGTGTGTGCTTCAAGTGGTTTGGTGTGTACGATAGAATTACGATGAAAAATGAAATAAATAAGTATGAAAATTACGAATAAAAGAAGAAAGAAAAACTCTAAAAAGTCTCTCATTGCAAAATTTATTGCATTTTCAATATAAAATTGCCGAAAATTCTCACATAACAAAATTTGTTATTCAAATTTACTTTAAAACTCAGATCATTGAGTATGTGTAACTTTTCTTCGACTGTGTTCAATACATTTTTAGCTATATGCAAATATCTTCAATTGTGCACACTTGGAAATATATTGCACGCAACTAAAACAGGCAATTATTGTTCAAGGTACCTTTGGTTAATTGGGGATTTTTCAGAAGAATAAGCAATTATTGTTCAATTAAATAAAAGAAATATAATGGACATGACATTTTGCGTTTTTTTAAGAACGATAATTAAGGGAAAAAATTTGCCTTTCCTTGCCCTAAATACACTATGGATATTTCTGCTAATCACGTTACCAATTTTGAGGATCTCACGGCTGGATGTAAGTTGTATTTGGATTGTTCTAATATTATGATTTTTTCTGGTACCTTGGCTGGTTAATTAGGTTTTTTGTGTTCTGCTTCTTTGTTTGTTTGGATTTTAGGGTCACTTTTGTCGACAAGAAAATGACAAAAATATGCTTAACCACGTCCATCATAGTGATTACTAGAAGCAATATTTATTTTAGTTTAAATTGAAGCACTGTGTTTCTTTTATAAGTTTCATAAATGAGAGAATAAGTTTTATTGTCCATGGTTTAAGAACATAGCGTTTTCTATTGTTTTATATTGATATAAATTACTATGATAATTTATTAGAAGTAAAGCTAATAATACTCAAGTCCCTATAATGCTACCTCATTTATTAGAAAAAAGTATTAAGTTGTAGTTTTTTTCATTTCTTACTGTCCTTATGATGTCCTATAAGTAATGGTCTTATAAGTTGTTTATTTGCAAGAGAATTATTAAATAAGGTTAGTAGTTGATAACGTAACTCTCAATTAGGATACACTTGGATTAATTTTGTCACACTGATCTAAATAAAAAAAATATGAAACAGATTACTTTCTATATGTGAGTGTCAGGAAATGATTGGGCATAATAATTTTTATTTTTATGTCGGTAATAAATAAATTTTATTATAAAGCACCCCTTTTATTTTGTATTTTGTGACAATTTACATGTCGTTCAATCAGAACCCGCATCAGCCCTGGTTAACATATTATAAGCATATGGATTAATGCATATAATTGGGGAAATTGTAAGTACCCAATAAAAATAAGCACTAAAGGACTTGATTAGATCATTTACGGATTAGTTTTGCCAAACACTAAGAACAAAAAGTTAGAAAAGACTGAATTATATGTGTGAAGTTGATGGTTAAGTATGTGGAGAGGAAGAGGAAAAGGTAAAGAAAGGAAGGTGTAATAACTAATAAGGAAGAAGAACAGTATAATTAGCAGAAACTTAGATACAAATGGAAAGAAACAAAAAGCGATGAAGGAGGCTAAGTTGAGTAACACGTGACAAAAACTTACTAGAGAGGGAATGCGCATGGCAAAGAGGGGTTTTAGGGTTTTTGATGATACAGAGAGAGGAGGGGTGGGGGAGAGGACAGACAAAGGTTGTGAATATGAAGAACATATTGCACAGACTCAGCCAAAACCCAAAACAACAATTTGGGTTTCTCCTAAAAAGGGGAGCAAAAAAAATAAAAATAAAAGCTTGAGAGAGAGTAGGGTTAGTACACTAAACTCACAAACACAATGTACAGCGTACAAGCGTGTTCGGTTTGTGTTAAATCCAAGAATCACCAAACTGAAACCCCATTCTTATATTTAGCTCTACGAATTGACCACTAACGGTACGATATAATATTATATATATATTCGTTCTATATAGCTTCATGTATGGTCTGAGAGAGAGAGAGGAGCACATGCAGATGTGCAGAGACAACCTCATCACCAATGGCTGCGTGCTGGAGAGTGTTTGCGTGCTGTTCGAGGAAGCAGAGAATAATAAGCTTTTGCAAAATACTAATAATAATAACAATAAAAAAAGATAAGCAAAAACCCTACCTCTCTACATGGCTACTCACACACCTTTGTGTTCTTTTGGTAACTGATGGGTTCTTTCGTTTTCCAACTACTTCTTTTTCTGCCACTGTTTCCCAACTAGCTACTCTAAAATTTCAGACTTCACTTCTACTCCAAATTATTTCATTATTATACACATGCTAAATTATACATGATTCCCCCAAATACTATTTGAAATTTTACAGTAAATTTTGATTGTTTAGGAAGTCATATGTATATGGTTTTAAGGCCTGAGGGAGTTTTCTGTAATCTAGCCTTATATATGTATATATATTGATGGGAATGTTAGGAAAATTAAATGCATCACTATACATAAGCATACACACACACATGTAGACATATATATGTAATTGATGATATATATATATATTCACCCAATTTTTAAATTATGTGCGAACATCTGTCTTTTAAAAGTGATTATGAAGCTTCTTAAACTGCTGTAGTCTATTATCTCGCCAGTAAAACACTTTATTTTTGTGTCAACAAACCTCCTGGAACTCTCTTATGGGCATATAGCCCCAATATATAAACATTCGGTTACATGTCTATATAGATTTTTGCTCTCACACGTCACGTTTCCTTAGAGAAATGAATGGATACCAATAGAGTTTTTTTTTTGGGTTTTATTATTACTTTCTCCTGAGTGAGTTAGAGCATAATCAACTTTTTCTCATTCGTGAGAAATAAAGTTTTTTGATAGTATTATGCGTATATATATTTTTGTTTAAGAGATCTGATTCTAGCATGGGTTTCGTGGGGGAAATTAATTATGGATAAGTTGACATAAATACAATCAATTTTTATTTATCAGATAATTAACTCTCTTAAATTTTGTTGAAAGAGATGAAAAGTTTTGGTTAACCGTATAGGGAAATGCCAAAGATATATATGACTAAATAACCCTATTGTCTTTTTTATCATCTTAAAATAATAACCCTAATAAGGTATTTGAACCTTGTAAGTTTTGGCATGGATCATATTGAATTTGTATGAGTATTTAGCCCAAAAGACAAGCTCATATAATATAAAAGATATTATAATGTTGGATGACATCAAAGCCATATATATATATATATATTAAATATCCACTATTTATAAAGAACATCTTTAGGCTTACAATAGAATAGCAAACTACTTCTCTAATTTTAACAATAATAACTAGCCATCAATTTGATCCAACTAACTAATCAGTCCATATCAGTCTTTCGATCATATATTAAAATAATATATCTCATAAACAAATATCAAAATTGTGTTGACAGAGTTTTGAGAATCAAGTAGGGCATGGATAGGATCTCTCATAATCTCATGGTTAATTAGAAAAGGTTTTTTTGTTGAGATAGCTTATAATTATGTTAACTATATTTGAAACAGGACTATATAATAATAGATATTGGATAATTATATGCAAAATTCATTTTTTCTTTTAATTGATTCCGCCATCTAATTGATAAAAGTAGGGTTTCAAGGTTTTTTTTTTTTTGGTTTTTGGGTATGTAGTGTGGTTCG
>JANTPZ010001191.1:0-24946 GCA_025593235.1 Vachellia pachyceras | reverse complement strand
GTAGAAAGAATTAAAATGTGTTGTGCTTCTGTGGCTCTTTATTGTTACCTTCTCTTCAAGTCTTCACCTGTTCTGCTACATGGAACTAAAAGCTCAAGCTTTCCTTGTAGTGCTTAATGAAACCTACCATACGTTTTGCATATTTTGCTTTTTGTTTTTTTAAATAATCATAGCCTCTTAATCTTAAAAGAAAATTACAATTCAGTCACTGATATTTTGTGTTGCCCTGTTACATCCATTTCTCCATTAAAGGTTTTCACTTTCTTTTTGATCGTGTAGTTTCTTTTTATTTTCATTCCCACTCTTTCCTCATTTATTGCAGGTTGAAATTTTATTTTTGAAATTATTCCTTTGTATTGAAGTTAGGGGAAAGTTCATGGATAAGAGTATTTTTTTTTTAAAAAAATGTCTTAAAACATCATAGAATTATATGAAATACCATCCTATTTGTAAGTCCAGTGATTCTCACTTATCAAAGAAAGTTGGTTAACTCTTTAAATATGTCATAAATTAATAAACTTTTTTAAATTTACCCTCATTCATGAATGGGTGTTGAAATATTTAATACATTGTGATTCATCTCTTTCCTCTCTCTCTCTCTCTCTACATTTATAAATACTTTTAACCATCTCTCCCATCTTTTTATTACCCTAAATAGTGGCAAAATTGTAACATTCTTGTTAATTACTCTACGGTTGCACTTATAATAAGGAACAATTTTTTTTTCTAAAATGGACTTATAAATAGTATCAAAGTGGTATATATTATAAAAGGGGTGGAGCTAACAAGGATTGATTCAATTGGTATTGATTTAGCTTCGAACATATAAGGTTGTGAATTTAAGTCTTACTTCCGATACAAAGATCTTGTTGATAAACGATCTGTAAGTATTTTTATAAACATTTTTTGAGTCAAAAATGCATGTCATGATTTTCTGACCTGGCTTATTTAAACTTTCATGCATAAAAAAGTGGCACAAAGTAAAAAAAATTATGTACTTTTCCCTTAATGACACAAAATATGCATAAAATGTATAGTTTTAATCCATTAATGTTAACGCACTGTTAGTCGAATTGATTGAACATGCACTCAACAAATTTTAACAATCACTCTGTAATTACATGGTAACATACTGATTTTAATTTTAAATTTATAAATTGAAAAATATTTAAAATAAAACCTAATAAAAGTATAAACTATCAGCATCAACAATTCATCATGTTTGTCAACATTTAATTACAGGGAGTGTTTGAGAATCCATTGAGAAAAAGGAGTTTACAGATTTTGAGAAAAAATTACGGATTTCAAGACGGTTTCATCTTGATTTACGTGTATCTTTGGGAAAAAGTTCTTTCCAAACATAAACACAGTGTCAGCATTTTCAGTTAACGAAACTAACTGATCATGTTAACATTAAATTAAACAATTGAAAATAAATTTTAAACTTAACTGATTAAATTGAAATTTGATGTAAAGTTAGAATGGTAAACATATATTTCAGCCGCCCTTTTTTATCAAATTCTCTATCAGGGAGTGCCCTGATCTTCTAACCATTGAGTATGTCACTGCTTTTAATTCCTGAGAGACATTTAAGAGTTATTTAAGTTGAAAGGAGACCAATTCCACGTGGATATCCTTTTAGATCTTCGTTTTGATAAAAAGAATATTCAATCACATTTCCATCCCTTTGCACACTCCTGTCTCAACTCCTCGTGTATATAATTATTAATTCATCACTGGCTCTCAGCTTCTCCGCCGGCTTCATAAATTTCTCACAATAAATAAAAAAATGATGTAACTTGCATGTCCATGTTGTCTCTTCCCTAGAATCTGACGTGCTTAACAATGTTAATCTTTGTACTTTCCGAACATCAACACAATCATAATATAAATGACTTCTTCTTCTTCTTCACGCTTCACTCTCATTTTGCCTCAGTACCTATCTGTCGAATTTGCAGGTGAAAAAAAAAACAATGTCATCATCAGGAGAGGAGCTTGCTTGGTCTGCTATTGAAGAAGAATCAAGCAAATCTCTTGCTTTGTTTGATGAAAGGAGTGGCTATGATTTAGGAACTGGGATATACCACTTCCTTGCTAAGCTTAGTGCTAAGCATGAGATCCCCACAAGGCATGACCTTGACGCTGCAACCCTAGTTCTATCACACTTCCCTCATGCACACCAGCTTGCTGCTAAGAAGCCTGCCTTCATTGATTCTTCTACTAACCAATCTATAAGCTATGGTGAACTTCAAAGCTCTATTCACTCCCTTGCTTCGGGTTTATACCATGGAATTGGGATCCGAAAAGGCGATGTGGTGTTTGTTCTGTCACGCAATTCAATTTTGTACCCAACTATATGCCTTGCTGCGTTATCGATTGGAGCTATTCTTACCACTGCAAATCCTCTTAACACAGCATCAGAAGTAGCCAAGCAAGTGAAAGATTCAGGAGCTAAACTGGCCATTTCAGAACCCGAGGAGATGAAGAAACTTGTGCCAACCGGGGTTCCTATAATTCTCACCACTCGTCAATCTGATGGCCAAATGGTGTCAGTTGAAGAGTTAATTGAAGGCTGCTCTGAGAATAATCCAGAAGAGCTGCCTCAAGTGCGATTTTCTCAGTCAGACACAGCAGCTATATTATATTCTTCAGGCACCACTGGGACGAGCAAAGGTGTGGTTTTGACACATGCTAATATCATTTCCATCATAAGTTTACTGACATGGTCTGCAGATGTAACTTCATCCCAAAATGATGTTTTCTTGGGGTTCATCCCAATATTTCACATTTATGGGTTGATGTTCTTTGGATTGGGACTGTTGTGTAGGGGTGTTACATCAGTTATAATGCAGAAATTTGACTTCAAAGAAATGCTTTTTGCAATTCAGAAGTTCAGAGTCAATAACTTACCAGCAGTGCCTCCTGTGATTCTTGCTCTTGTGAAATATGGAAGAAAGGCTGGGTTTGACTTGTCAAGCCTTAGAAAAGTAGGTTCAGGAGCTGCACCTTTGAGTAAAGAACTAACCGAGGAATTTAGGAAGATGTTTCCATGGGTTGAGCTAAGGCAAGGCTATGGACTAACAGAAAGTTGTGGTGGAGCAACATTTTTCGTGTATGATGGAGATGCTAAAGCTCGGCCCGGCTCGTGTGGGAAGCTACTTCCAACTTTCTGTGCAAAAGTTGTGGATGTTGAAACAGAGAAGGCTTTGCCTCCAGGAAAGGAAGGGGAGTTATGGCTAAAAAGTCCTACAATAATGAAAGAATATCTGGGAAATATGGAAGCAACAGCAGCTACACTTGATTCAGAAGGGTGGTTGAAAACAGGTGATCTTGCTTATGTTGATGAGGATGGATTTGTCTATGTCCTTGAAAGAATAAAGGAGCTGATCAAACACAATGGGTATCAGGTAAATTATATATAGCAAGATCATTCTAGATTCTATCTGAACCTTTAACTTAATTTTGTGCTTCATAAAACTTGAAATAAGAGGAGGGATGTGTTTCCTAGTTTCATGAATTCAGGAGTTGTTACAGTGAATTGAAACTTGGGGAAAGTAGATTGCATGTAAATTAGTATAAGGAAACAGAACTCGAAGAGTGCCATCCGTTATTTTATTGCTTACATTTGTAATGTTTTGTGTTGTTAGGTTGCTCCTGCAGAACTGGAAGCTGTTCTTCTCAGCCATCCCAATATTGTTGATGCTGCTGTTATTCCGTGCGTTTGCCTTTTCAATATCACATAATCTTTTTCTCACTTATCTGATATTTTAACGTGCAGAATATATATATATATTTATATGTAGATAGAAGAAATATGTTTATTGTTGGGTTTTCAGGGTTGAAGATGTAGAAAGTGGACAGATACCAATGGCGTATGTGGTGAAAGCAGCTGGTTCTGAGATCACAGAAGACCAAATCATTCAATTTGCTGCCAGCCAGGTCAGTCCTCATTTGGATTTGCAGTTAGTGTTAGGTCAAATCGTCTCATAGATACGGTCGACAGTTTTAATTATAGCCAATCTTTTAAAAAGCATGCAGTCTTTCCAGTCTCAAATATATGACTGTTTCTAGAAGAAATTTTTGGTCCATGATATAAGTCACTTGATGGGTTATTGATAAATTTTTGTTTCAAAATATTACCCTCATTACAATTTACCAAGTGAAGATTTAAGGTTTGATGTGGTGTTTCTTTATGCTTTTAAACACGTGCAAAGTTGGAAAAATGTTCCATTTTTAGACAAAGTTAACGGGTTAACCACCCCTCCTTAATTCTTATGGTGAGGTAATTAGATGTCACCTGTAATATGAAAGGGAGGGAGTATTTCAAGCTATCTTCCAAACAGAACATATCTTGCGGCACTTAATACAATTACTTCTATATGTTGGCCAAGCAAGCTTAGTCACATATAGGCCTTGCTTCATCTCTTTCCTCTTCGTCCTTCTTAATGTTCTATTCACACTTACAAGAATAAGTATGAAATTTTTTTTCAGGTGGCTCCATATAAGAAAATAAGAATAGTAAGGTTCACTGATGCTATTCCAAGGTCAGCTGCAGGTAAAATCTTGCGCAAGGATCTTGTTTCACTCAGCAAAGCTAAACTTGTTTCCAAGTTATGAGCAACTTCTTCTGTATGTTTCACTGAGTTCCCTCCGTGTACAACGAGAGAGAAGTATGTAATTTTTTGGTACTCAGGAAATGATAGCGACTTTTACCAATAAATTGCTATCATCTTATTTATTAATCTTAGCTGAAGTATTTACTTCACAGTACATGTTATTATTAATTTAATTCTTGTCAAAACATAATTTCACTTGTAGTTCTTAATATAAGATCCGATGAACTTTGTTTAAACTATTAAAGAAGTTGAAAAATGATGTATTTATCATTGAGATTAAAAAAATTAAAAAACTGATATCTTTATCATTTTTCTTCAAATTAATTTGTAAAACTTGTCAAATAATATATAATCTAATAAATAATGATAGACACAAATATTTGAGAATATATTATATAATTAATTACTCACTTAACTTTTTTAATTTTCAAAAAATCAAATAATTCTTATATTAAAAATCAAGGACAAGTTAAAAATAAAGTAAGCCTTAGCCATAACAAAACCAATAAAGAAGGTTCACAGAGCATAAATTTCATGAGGAAAAAAATGCATTTAACATAAAAAATACTTAACAAATTTGGGTAAATTAAAAAATAAAATTAATTAACTCATTATAACGAATGCAATTTGACCTTTTTAAAATAATATATAGCCGGAGGGCGTATAAAAGAAACACAATAACCTAGTTGTTCCTGCAACAAAAACCAAACCAAACCAAAAATTGCATAAAAGAAACTCAAGATCCAAGGCTGGACCAGCATAAAATTCAAGTGTAATAAACAATACACGCAAATATGATACAAGGCTAATAAGGCCTTCATTGAAGGCTTAGGTAAAAACCTGAAGAATTTAATAGAACCATCGGCAATTGAATCTTAAAAAGGATATCATGTCCAATGGAATGAAGTACAAATGCCGCTATGTCTTCTATCTACTCTTGAAAGTTTCAGCCCTTCAAAAATTGGAATACTCACAAAGTTTATCCATACATTTCAATATTAAAGAAGTAACACCAGAGATATATTTAAGTATTAACAAAAAAAAGCTATGATCCGCATGTAACCTGTTTCTTTAAGAAACTTGAGGAGTTCCTCGCGCTAGGCTTCATTCCAGATAAAAAAAAAATCCTCTGTCGTTGTTTTTATTTCTCGCCGCCACCAAGCCATTGCCAAATGCCACCAGAACTTTGCCGCCGGGCAGAAGCAAGTTCCATCTCTTGGTCCAGAGCAGACTTCTGTCTCCGTAGAGCCTGGACCTCATCTTCCACAGACTGTGTTGATTCCAGCACCTTTTGTAGCTCAGCAATTTTTGCCTGTAAATAAATATTACCAAAATAATAAAATGCCATGCCACAATTGCAAGATTTAATTTACTTCAGAAACAGGAATTGGTTTTATTAATTATTAGGGTATATCATTAATGTCAATAGTAGAGAATCAAATATTTTTCCATTAGGATATTATTACATCATTATTAGTCATTAATGCCTAGGTTCCTACTCATGTATATATCCCCATTTCCTGACTATGAATAAATAAGAAACTCATTCATATTATTCTCTAAAATCAAATGGTATCAGAGCCTGCCTTCCTTTTTGGGGTTTTCTTTCTTGCACTCTCAGTGGCTCCCTGTTCGCTTAGAACACATCTACCAGGGGTTCCTCATATTTACCCACTCCTTGTCACAAGCACCCCATGGGGAGATTCAGAAGGCTTCGATTGGCCATTCCCCAGAGTCTCATCGTCGTCCAATGAGTGTGTGGGTGCCACACGCCGACTGAAGTTTCAGTGTCAGTTTCACACGCCGCACATGACGATAATATCCGGCGAGCTTTTGATAGCGCTCTAGCTTTCTGGTTAGTGTGCTCAATCAGTTCATGGCATCGCCAACTGTTAATCAATGGGAAGCTTTGGGACATATTTTACATTACCTAAAAGGATCCTCAGACGGTGGTATACTGTACAACAATCATGGGCACACAGACATCGAATGTTTTTGTGATGCGGACCATAATGGGTCCAAAGGTACCAGACGGTCCACTACAGGGTATTGTGTCTTTGTGGGTGGAAATTTAGTGTCCTGGAGGAGTAAGAAGCAAGATGTGGCATCTCGGTCTAGCGCAGAAGCATGATACAGGGCCATAGCACAGTCTATGTGTGAGATTGTGTGGTTATATCAATTACTAAAGGAAACTGGTTTCTAAACTTCATTATCAGCAAAGCTATGGTGCGATAATAAAGCGGCTCTACACATAGCTTCCAACTTGATATTTCATGAACGCAATAAACATATTGAGATTGATTGCCACTTTGTCCAGGAGAATATTAAGTAAAACTTTATTTCTATAGGACATGTAAAGTTTGGAGATCAACTAGGGGATTTGCTTACCAAAGCTCTTAATGGGGTATGGGTTGACTATCCTTGTAACAAGTTGGGCATGATAAATATCTAAGCTCCAACTTGAGGAGGAGTATTAGGATATGTCATTAATGTAAATAGTAGAGAATCAAATATCTTTCCATTACGATATTATTGCGTCATTATGAGCCGTTAATGCTTATACTTCTACTCATGTATATATACCCCTTGATTATGAATAAAAGAAATCCATTCATATTATTCTCTAAAGTTACATACCTCAAGTGTAAAACACCTTGATCTTTCAGACACAAGTTGTCCCTGAACTGACTGGAGTTCCTGAAAAAAATTTCAATGATAAATACTGCTATTACCACCGGTTAAATTCTAGGGCAACTCAGTATGAAAGTTGTACTACATACTTTGGACAACTCAGCATGAGTATTATTAACTTCATTGATCTCGCCTCTGAGCTTAGAATTTTCAGCCTTGGCTTCTGCAAGTGACAGTTCCAACACCTGTTTTTCTTTTTCAAAGGACTCAATTTTCACAGTGACATCTTCTACAGGATGATCATTTTCAGTTGGCTTAACATTTATATCATCCAGTTGCTTGAAATCCAAGTTCTCAGCCTTAGTCAACGCATAAGCAGCAGTAACAGAAGCTGCAGCAGCAGCAGCAGCTGGTGACTGGAAAATCTTGCGGTGCAAGGAATCCTTTGGCTTGGGTCTCATGACGAATACCTGTATTAATAGCAGGACCATCATCCATACTTCCATAGAATGCAATATAGAAGGCCTTAATAAGATAACATCACGCTTGAAAGTAAAACTATCAGTTCAAAACATAAACCATAACTCATTTGCAAAAGATAATTGGGGAATTATTGAATCCAGTCTATTTACTTTGCAAAAGATAATGTTATTGATCAACTGCTGCAAACAATGAATAGCTGAAAATTTCATAAATACGTTAAGACAGTCAATTTTCAACAGCTAGTAGAAAAATGAGCTTTAAAAAAAATTAACATACCTCATTGCTATACTTCCCATTATAGCCACCAAAAGCTACCAAATACATCTCTCCATCAATCATTGCTGAGCAGACAGTAAGACCCTGTTCGCAAATTTGGATAACGTACAAATTGATAGACAAAGCCACGCATCAACACCCATGGGCATGAATTTTTAACATATGTAATCATATATAAAAGATTACCACACTTTTTTCATTTCAAACTTAGATTATAACAAGATTATAAAATAAGAAACTTCTTTTATATTAACATTCTAAATATATGGAAACTACAAAATTCAACTCACCAACAGTTAAGCTTAGACAAGTAGTTCAAACAGTCGTCACAATCTCATTTTTTTTTTCTCCAACAAGAGATCTCAGGGGGAAGATTTGTTATAGAAATGACTACAACTATCATTTGATGAGATGTCATTTATATGATGTATTCCAAAACTGAACTTCATGTGGTCTGTGTATCCTTTATTGATCAATAAAACATCGATTTACAGATCAATAAAACATTAAATAAGCCTCTCAAAGCACTACTTCAGATAATCTCATTATTGACATATTAATTATGTCACTTGCACAACTCCACCAGCTCTCACTTGTAGATAAGTCATAGACAGATTACAAGTAGACCATATATTTTCCGCTAATACTGCCATGCATTACCTGGCCACCTCAAGTGGCATTATCATTTCTATATCACAGATCCTTTATAACCAGACTCCAACCCCAACAAATTAATCCCAAAAACCTAGAATCAACATTGAAAAGCATGCTATTCTGATTAGTCTTCCCTACAATATTACCAGAAATAACACCTGGAAGAGAGAGAGAGAGAGTTTCAAAATAATTACCTCACTAGCTAGGGGATTTCTAGGCTTCACAGCAGTCAAGACTGACCAAACCAGCTTAGACATGTTTAACTCTAGAGTCTCCAAGCAACCTGTTACGAGGCATGCTTAATCAGATAATATAGAGTATAAAGATAATTATCACAAATCTAGGAAGCATAATAGCATGCACAGCTCATGTCAATTCCATTTACCTACCACTTTTATTATCTCCACCGCCAACTATGAACCAACTATCATTAACGGTGATACCAGCATGGCCAGCCCTTGGAGATGCTAAATCACCTTGAATTTGAGGAAGGGACCACTCCATCTGAAGCAAATAAAGTATTTCTAACATGTTACCATGAAACAAAAGCAACTTCAAAGATAAATGGCAGGACTAAGGAAAAATTCTACAAGAATGGTGAAATATAACTCAACAATTAACTAATGTCAATTCATGAATATTGAAGAATTTCTTCCACTTCTTTCCATGGGTTACAGGGATTGTATGATTGAACAAAAAAAAAAAACTAACCTAGCATAGGAAAAAAATTTCAATTCAGAAGGCTTACTAAGCAAAGAAATCTCCTTAAATAGCAAAAGCTGTCTAGCATAGGAAAAAACACAAAGAAGCACACATCAAACTCAGTGGCAAGGAGCAAAAATTGCACACACAAAATTATGTATCTGGATCTTCAGCATTTAGCAAGTAAATGCGGGATGTGCAGCAGGGAGAGATAACAAAAAACGGGGGAATAATTCACTCCTAAACATACATAATATAGACTGGCTTTTAAAAAAACTACATAAATATAATTAATCAACCAAGAGGGGAACATTAAAAAACAGTTTCCAGTGTCAAATCACATACTGTGTCCAAGTCTAATATGTGAAGATCGTTGAAGAAGACAGAATGAGAACATCCACCAAAAACTAGAAGATATCGATCTCCATGAACAGCAGCTGCATGATCGTATCTAGGAGCTGGAGGTGTCTGCCTATCAAAATGCAAGAAAGTGATGCATAAAATTTCACAATACATAAAACAACTTTTACAAAGTAAATTACAAAAATACTTACGTTGTCTTTATTACATCCCATGTCATGCCCTCCAGATCAAGAACATGGACATCGTTCAACAACTTCCTGCTCATGTCTTCACCACCAAACAATATTACTCTTGAACCAAACAATGTTGCCGACTGCCCCACTCTAGCTGACTAAGAATCCATCAAGAACATTTAAAAGTCAAGATGTGAAAATTGCATACATAAATACTTTTAAGTAGTTGGTGGAGAATTTCATGCCACACACACAAAACTCGGGGGGAAAGTAGAAGAAAAAACATAGTAAACCATCCAAGGACAGAACTTCACACACTTCTATCAAAAGACATACTTACCGGAACACTTCCTGAAGTCTCAATAACTCCATGCAGGGATGTTTCAAGATCAATGTAATGAACTGCAAGAAGTCCACGACACATTGAATTTCTATACAAAACATTCTCCACTCAAATAATTAAAAACATTACAAAGACACTAACCCATTAGTTTGCCAGAAGAATCCTTTAAACTGCCACCAAGAAGAAGAAGTTTCTTTCCCCACCTGATCTGCAAAAGTACAAATAAATCCCAATCCTCTATCAGAATAAATCAAATTTACAGGTGGTTACTGAAACTCATGTTTAATTCATTGGTAATAGAAAACACTAACACAATAAAGTATATAATAGAGATGGAACAGCTGTGCATACAACTTACCATATTGTGACCAGATGTGGCTGGAAGAGCCTCCCATGAGTTACTGTCATTATCTTTATCAGCAATTAGATTTAATTTCAGATTGGACCATGTAAAATTTTTTAAGTCAAAAACCTACAAAAAACCACATGAACAATGAAGCAATAGAAAGATTCAAAGGTTCAGAAAAGTATCTGAGCATTCGCTATACCTGAATATCTGATAAATTCCGACCATTGCGACTTCCACCAGAAATGTATAGCTTTTCATCAACCACTGCTGCAGCTTGCTGGAATTAAAAGACAAACCATAGACTAAATTAAATATCTGGGGAAAATGTGAGCAAGGACTTCAGCTACATAGACAGTAATGAATGAGGAGCCTTTACAGTTAACGAGCAAAATTAAAATGGTTCAACGCCCAATGAGATTAATTTTATATGCCTTTGATGAGGAGGATAACTTTGTCACTCATCATCATTTTTAATCCCTCTTCTGTAAATAAAAATTATTTGACCATTAAATTTAAAAAAGAAAAACTAAAGAAA
Source organism: Vachellia pachyceras (assembly GCA_025593235.1). Taxonomy (NCBI): domain Eukaryota; kingdom Viridiplantae; phylum Streptophyta; class Magnoliopsida; order Fabales; family Fabaceae; genus Vachellia; species Vachellia pachyceras. The sequence goes on along the minus strand of JANTPZ010001191.1, from coordinate 13,821 downwards.
GGATAAACACTGAATAAGGTGAAAAACAACAGGGTTAAACTGTAGTTCCTACATTGTAAATTGCTTATTCCTCACACACACACAGACCTTGTAGCGAGCAGATGGACGGGCACCGGATATGGGGACTGCTACCCACTCCTCATACGTCAGATCCTTGAGCCAGTTGTTGGTATCCATATATTCCTTGTTCTTCTATACAATCACCCCAGCAACAGCTGCTTCAAGTTACTTCTTTACATTATATGATAACTTTCATATCAACAAGAGCAGACAAGACAACAGTCACAATCATCTTGTCTTTGCAGACATTAATAAAAAAGAAAGAAACAAGCACACTAAACAAATATTTACAATATAAACAGATGGTGGGTTGGTTCCAGACTGGAAAACATAGGGAATAATCATAGAACGAAATAAATAATTGAAAGGTCTCGAGAAACAACTCTATTATATGGAGAAAAAAATCCGAATGGACTAATGAGGATGCAGACGTGACATATTTAGGGACAAGAGGCAGGTAAGGAATAAATACAAAAGCCATATATCAAAGATTGACTCAGAAAGTAACACATCTATTTAATGTATGCAACAGCAAGGCAATGTACACATGATATTTAAAAATAAGGACAAATGATATTATGGCAAAAGCTAGATGCCAGTAAAATCTCATCACAAGCCCCAAGGTATGGATCTGAGTTTGCTGAATTTTGTCCAATCACCATAGTTACAATAAGCCTTACAACGAGCTAAAGAAAGAAATTGTTAAGCATTTAAGAATTCTAACAGTTATTCAGAACTCAAAAGTCAAATTCGAAGACAAGGAATACATGTCCAGGGACAACTAACGTTTCCATGAAAATTAGACATCTAAGGGCATGTTTGGTATGGCATTATAAAAGCGCATTCACATAAGTCAAGAAAAACTCATCTCCCATATCTTGTAAATCGTAAATCACAATAAAAAGTAGCTTTCACCGCTAATTCAAATAGGCACTTGATCTACTCTTGGGCTTGCCATTTGACAAATTAAGCTTTTGAATAGTTTAATTGGGATATACAACGTAAACTTTGCTTTCTTTGATTTCTCATATTTCAAAACCAGGCAATAGTATTTTTTTTTTAAGTATGTATTAGGAAGAGAGTTACTAAACAAAATGACTGTCAGCATGAACGTCTATGAACTTCAATTTGGATCCCTACAATAGAAGTCTGTCTTTCAAGTTGCACCAGTTTTAAATAGTGAGCTCTGATACAATATAAACGCTGCAGAATTTCAAATATAATAAAATTTCAGAAAATCAGGAATCCTAGTAAATTCTCTTGACTTCATATTCTCTAACACAATTAGTTCAAATAACTTATCTGAATTTCACCAGCTGAATCAAAGACTTGCATCTGAAGTTTCAGCGATTGCAAATCTGTTTACAGATCAAACCCTCCACGGAAATGTTCCAACTCTCTTATGGTAAAAGTCACTCAATAAAAAGGATCCTTAAAGGTACACATTTCCCCATCTCAGTCTAACAAAGGAGCAGGAATTTTCCCACCAACAAAGACAGCATATGAAGAAGTAATTCATAATTAAACGGGAAAAAGGAAAGCAAAGTAGAGGAACCTGATAATTGCAGCAGTAGAAGAAACTTAAGATCTCGGTACGTCAGGACCAGATTTGGATCTGCACCGGAAAGGGGATGAGACTGACCGGTGGCAAGTCCCCGATTCAAGAAAAGAATCAAGAGCCACCGTCAAAACCTCTCGCCGAAGTGCAAAGAAGAGACTGATGACACTTTTCCGCTGAGCGTCAAAGAGTGGGGGCGCTTCGGACAAGTCCAGGCGAGCAGCTATAGACGCCGATGGTGTACCGATAAACGGCTCGTTTTAATCTGAAAGTAGCACAGAAATCAACGAAATCAAGCAATACATCATAAAGTTTTTATTATTGGCCCGAGAGAAGGAAAATCTTTTTTATTTTTTTTAAATGTAGGGTCATGTATAAAAATGACTTTTTTATTGTTTTGGTTTAATTTATTTATTTTATTTTTAAAGTATTAAATATGACTAATTCATTATTTAATCTAAGGATAGAGATAAGATTTTTTCTGAACTAATGATCCACCTAACTTGTATAAACCGATATTATTTATCCATAGTATAAGATTTTTTTACCATCATCTTTAATATAAGATCATGTTATAGTTAGCATGTAATATAATGTTACACATGTTTTAGAGACATTACATCATATTTGTTACAGTTGACTAATTAATTTTTTAATCTATTCAAATCAAATCAGTTAAGTAACTCTTTTGCGTTAGGAAGTAGTAATTTCAACGTGTGAATATACGTAGCTTTTTTCATAATAAAAGTATATTGAAGCAACAATTCTTAAGGCACGTTTGGTTTAATGGATATGAAAATTGAATTAATTTCTATATCCATGCATATTTGATACATAGAAATGTCCATGGAATTGGCTTCCAATTCAACCAAAATGATTGAAATTAATTTCTATGAGCTAACCCATGAAAATCTAATGACTCATCTGGTACGCTGGAATTGATTTTAGTGGAGATGGAGATGGGAATGGAAATGAAAATGGAGATGGGAATGGATATAAATATGGAAAAAAAATGAGTAGTCAAAAAATTCATTCCATGGAATTGACTATAATTTCATGAGTTACATCATGGAAATCATTTCTACCCATTTTGAATTCCATTTCCATTTCCAATTCCACCATACCAAACATAGGAAGTGAATTTCATTCCCAATTCCACCATACCAAACATAACATAACAAATTCTATGGAATTCTCATCTTACCCTTCCACACGGCACCCCATGACTACACAACCCACCCACGAAGGCTCTCCACAACGATACAACCCACCCAAGATGCACCCCACAACGACACAACCCAACCCTATTAACGGCACAACCAGCGATGACACGACCCACGATGGTGAATAAAATCTTGAGCATTCATCCCACAATGACAAGCACACCCCATCGACACCACAACCAACGATGACACCCCAGTGACAGCACAACCCACGTACGGTGACGGCACCACAGCAATGGTAGATTCTCCAACCGTTTGCTTTGATTCCGACACCGGTGGAGAATGATTAGAAGCACCTGAAAGACGAAGATAAAGAGGAATGTTTTAATTCTGAAAATGGTTAGAGTGCATTTTTTGGAGGTTTGATTCTGAAAATGAGGAGTGCTATGGATTTCTTTGAGTGAGGGTAGGTTAGTAATTTCACATGTTAAATATGAATATTTAATAAAAATAATATCTCAATTCCATTTACATACCAAACACATTTTTAAACTCTATTTCTATCTCCATCGAAATAAATTCCAACGTATCAAACCGGCCGGCCCTTCTTAATGCGAATGATTCGAGGATAAGTTGTGTGTGAGCTTCTAAACTAGAAAACTGAATACACACACATGATCGATGTCATGTATATATTTACCCATTGATTTTTCATAATCGTGGAGTTTTATAACTTCAAGTAACAATTATTATTCTTATATCGTACTCTACAACACACACACTGCCTATTCTGAAACGATCCCCACAAGAGGAATTGAGGCACAAGTCTTTCCATTACCATCACCATTCTCCACCTTCTTCTTCCTCTTATGGTGTCCCTCTCTTTCTCATCTCCATTCTCTGATTCTGTGACTTTCTTTCACAGAAACCCTGAAATGTAGCATAACCTAATATATATCTTGCTTTCCTGCTTCTTTTTCCTTTGCTATCATTCCCTTCTCGGCTTCGACTTCAACTCCAGCCAACCAGCTTTCTGTCGATTCCTGCAACACAACATGCCCTAAATTCCAGCAAAACGTCACAGAACTCGTCCACCGCCCCCTGGCATCCTCCGCCTCTTCGTCAACCTCTCCCTCTTCGCCGAAGCCTTCGACATTATCAACAAGATCAAAAGAGCCCTCGAGCTCACCTGCCCCGGCGTCGTCTCCTGCGCCGACATCGTGGCCCAATCGAACTGCGATCTCGTCAAGATGGTTGGAGGCCGATGGCTCCGAAGGTCGAGGCCGCGTTAGCGAAGCTAGATTTCACCTTGGACAAGATAATCGAGAAGTTCACCGCCAAGAACTTCACGATCCAAGAAATGGTGGCTCTCACTGGCGGGCACGCCATGGGATTCACCCATTGCAAGGAGTTCGCTGACCGGACCTTCAGTTTCAGCAAAACCTCACTTGTAGATCCCACGATGAACCCCAAAACCGGTCGAAGGATTGAAGCAACAATGCGCCAACTACACGAAAGACCCATCGATGTCAGCATTCAACGACATGAGATCACCGGGAAAGTTCGATAACGCGTATTACCAGAACGTGTTGATCGAGAATGCGTTCTTTAAAGATTTCTCAGAGCCCACGGTGAAGCTTGAGGCTTTTGGAGTGAAGACCGGAAAAGATGGGGAAGTAAGGCAAAGGTGTGATCAACAATATAATTCAACGACACGGTTCCAACGATATAGAGAGACACAGGAGAAACCATGCACATAATTATTAAGTTATAACAAATTTTAATAACTTTTTGCCAATTAAATCTTGAATTTGGAGAAGAGTGATGAAACCCCTAAAATTATTTTAAGTTTACTTTTATTTGAATTTGAACGAGTGTCGATATATTTATATTTTAAAAAAGTGGTTAACATTATGATACAAAAAAAAAATCCCATCTCATTCAAGTTCAAAATATACCATCAATTGGTTTATGTATATTTATATTAAACATCAATATAATACATATCGTAGCACTTTAATTTGTCTCTATATAGTCGACACACACACACACACACACAAATATATTAGTTGTAAAGTAAAATTTGTTGTTATCATTGTTGTGATTTGATGGTTTAAAGTATTTTCTAAAATAATTTATTAAGTACAAGAAACTTGATTAATAAAAGTGCTTCAGTGTATTATGAAAAATAAACATGTTGGTATAACATCAAATCAAACAACTTAAAGCTAGACAACTAGAGATCCACCATATAATTCCAAAATTTGCAATACTTGATCCGTGTCAAATTAATGTTACACCTGCATTTCCACAACTATCTATATAATTATGACACTCATATCAGTTCATGTATTAATTAAATTTCTTTGTCTTCCACTACCAGAAACAAGTTAGTAATCAGAGAGCAGTACCTGTTTAGCTTTATAGCCAAATCGGAATTGCAAATATAAATAGAAATATATGGAGATGAAGAAGATGACGACCACTTATGACCAACCACGTCAAAAGCACCACCATCAACGTCCACCTTTCTCTCATAATTGATTAACAGAAGCACTTCTCTTATTTTTTTAATATAAAAACTATTTAACTAATTTGAGCAGTTTCAAAATGAAAGATAATAAATTATTTATCTATTTGGTATAATAAAGCTTGCGTAATTAAGTTGGGTTTCAAAAATTTAGCAGGACTGGGTATGCCTCTAGACACAAAAATCACTTAAAAATGTGCTTACGAATTATTCATTAATAAAGCTCTCACATCAATAATAGGATTTAAACTCTTGGCATTGTGAGATGCAAACCAATTTGTTACCAATTGAAGCATTGAACCAACTTTTGTTGGAGTAAGATAAATAATTTCATTATAACAAATGTATTCTACTTTTCTTAAACTACCCCTAGTATACCATTATATTATAATTTGTATATCAGTTTATAATTTAAAATATTCTAAATAAAATGGATCGATGACTTATAATATAGGACCAAGACTAACTTCCAAACTAAGTCGAGTATTTATATATTTATAGGAGGGGAGGTAAAGTAGGTGATATATCATAAGCAAAGCCCTACATACTGCATGTTACCTAGCTTTTCAACTCAAACGTTATTGATGAGCTCTATTGTGACTATTTATAGAGTGTGTCTTTGTCTAAGCATTTACGGGGCTCAAACACACGTTTAACAGTGTTTTTTAGTAAAACGAGATAATCTCCTTCATATATTTATCACAACTTGTGTAAAAGTATTTCTCTACTGCGTTTTTAAACGGGCATATTATCTATATCCTTATTTCAGAAGAAAAATTTACTTAGATGGTTGTGTTGAAGAAACTCATGGGCCAATTCTTAAAACTGCCAATGTTTTTTTTTTGGTATAAAGAGAAATAACTAGCTATAGAGCCTCCTATATATGTGTGTGTGTGTATGAATTTCATAGTTCATTGATCGAAATCATCTCTCTCTTTCTCAGAAGTTTGAGTTTGTTTGAGCTTTTAATTTGGCATTGAGATGATGGCCAGCTCGAAACTCATAGGACCTTTGTTCATTGCTTTGCTGCTGATCTTGGAATTCACATTTGCTGCCAGGCCATCCCACCGGCTATTACAATCAACAGATGCCGACGATGAATCATCGTCCGGCGGCACTGGAGGCTCCAGTTGGCCCTCCTCGTCTGCCATTGGGTCCTGCCGTGGGTCTGGATATGATCTGAGATTTGAGTATGGTGGCCGATCGTTTGGGGGTGTTGGAGGAGGACGTGGCGGAGCCGCGGGGGGAGATTCCGAGTTTAAGGTTGTAACCAGGGGTTCAGGGACTGAGCGTACGGTGGAAGGTGGTGGTAAGGGTGGCAGTACTAATATTCATGGTAATTAAACAAGGTAACAAAGTTGGTTTGGAATAATTACGAAGTGAAGCTCCAACTTGATATGAATCGGGTCGGATCTCAGAAAATATAATAAAGTTTGTAATCCATGTTAATTATGTTATTATATGTGTGTGCGCGATGTAAACTAAATAAGTTGTAGGAAGTTTATATATACACATATAAACATATAGATCCTCTCCTGCTGATCAATGCACGTGTGTATATATATTTGCATGGCATTATATAATAAATCTACATATTGTCATTATAAATAGCACGTAGCCAGCTCTTTTGGGATTTCAAAGTTACATATAATGGTAATAATTATAGGTCTGATATGGGATTTTAAAAAATAATAGGTCACTGGTCGCCATCTAAAAGAAATGGTTAGCTGTAGATCGATATAATATCTCTCTAATCCTTGAAATAAAATCTACTTTATTAATTCTAAAACATTATTATAACTATTTTGTTCAATTTCCTTTCACCTCCATTACTTGATTATTTTTAAAATAATATCAATAGATCGGTTAATATAGTAAAACATTGAATTGGTAAATATGTTTTACATTTATGATTAAGACTAACTCCTTAATAATTAAGTTATATATATATATATATATTAAGAAATGGATGGGTATTTTATGGCTATTGTTTTTGCAAAGGAAAACTAATAAGTGAAGGAAAATAATAGGTTGACGTGTGTACATGTTGTAGTTTGCTTGTGGCATAACTTTGACTTAGATGAACTCACCAATGTCATGATGAGTTTTTTAATTAAACTACCTCAAATATTTAATATATAAATAATTTAGGTATATTGAAAAAATTAATTAAACTTGTTATTTATAATAAATATGAGTTGATTGCTTGGTTTTCCTAAAATATTCTCTTTCATCATGAATACTTTTGAAAATCTCTTAATGCATGTAATCAATGAAATACTTTATGAAGAATAATGTAAATTTAAAAACAAAGTAGATTGTAATATTATATTTTAGACCAGATAAAATCTGTAAGTATTACATAATATCCAAGAAAATTTATTAACTTTTAATATCATGAGTTTGAAGATCCAACACGTTGTTGAGCATCGATCATTTATATATTTTGACGTGCGAATATTATGGGCCAGTTGGTTCAATTCTCAAATCCTTGGGCAATGTGTTTGTTTGGCAAAGTGGTTGCAGAAGTTAAACGTAAATTTAACAGCATTTTTTTGTAAAACGAGATAATCTCCTTCATATATTTACCTTGACTTAGATAAAGTACTTTTCTACTATTTTTTTAAACGGGCACATATATTCTCAAAATGACATTTGAGATTGCCTTGAGGTTACTTGTAGGCTTACAAAAGTCAAGTGAAGTTGACAACTTTTTCTAATGTATAATTCTTACCTTTTTATTCTTTAAATTTAAATCTTTTGAAATTTACTGGATAATATATGGTCCAAACAATTTTATGTCAATCTAATCACTTTTTTTTTACAGAAAGTGCATTCAGACATTTAGTTCAACTGGTAAGGAGTTGTAACAATTTAACCAAAAGTCTCAAGTTTGAGCTTTAGGAACTTAGTAGTGTTATATACTTAGTGGTGGAGTTTTGCCGCCTTTGTGGTCCTGCTCAACTCAATCTAGATAAATTCTCTAAATCAAAGTGAGATAAGTTTGGAACATTGGATGCTCCACACAAAAAACTTTTTTTATAGAAATTTATTTAAATATAAATCTTATTACACTAATTAACTTTTATTCTAATTTCGATTTGTGAAACTCAATTGGGGTGAAGATCACTTTTGCAAATATAAGTCTAGATAAGTTTTAGATTAATGTTGTTTCCTAATATAACTTTTTTCAATTTGTATTCCCATCATTTTTCTAAGGTTCAAAAAATCAGATCGGGTTTAGGTTATAGGTCTGCCCCGAGTTTTTGTACTATCCATCCCCCCAAAATAACGTTTTTTACTTCCAACCTTCAAAAATTGCTTTGACATTATTGTTTAGATCATGTTAAATAGGAGCAAATTTAACTTGATATGAGAATCTCACATCCTAACAGTGTTGGATAGAAAAAAATGTATTATCTTCATTTCTAAATATAAGATCTAGTTTGGAGTCCAATATTGCATTACAAACTAAATCTTATATTAAGGAGATGGGTGGTATATAATTATAAGGACTCATAAAATAATTGGTTTTAAAGCTTAAATATGGTGTTTATGTTCATTTGTTTCTAATATTAAATAAAATCAAAGTAATAACTTTTTAATCAATGTATCATTAACAAGATTACCAAATGTGATTATATATATTTAATACACATACACACATATCATTTACAAGATCAATAATAATTTTATTCACAAAAGAATCAAATGAAAAATAATTTAGACTAGAGTTCTGCAGTGTTTGAACTACTTAAACAGGATTAAACTATGTAGATAATTAACTGAAATCAGGATCCTCAGGGGGAAATCATCATCTGAATAGCATGCCTAATTAGTTACGAAATTAATTAATCATAAGTATACGGCAAAGGTAGACGAAGAAGATTGAAAATATTAACTATTTCCACTTCCAACTAGCACATCAATTATATTTTTGGATATTTTTTTGGGCAAAGGTGCGTGCAATCAATCAACACACCAAAATATTTATGGGTGCAATTTTACCCCTGGTATAATAAGAATGGAGCAATTGTACCTTACCTGATGCTAACAGTCCTCTGACACCCCTAACTCTCATCCCTTTCTCCCTCCTCCAAAACCTGTCTCAGTCGTCAACCTCTCCAAACCCCATCCACCTTCTCCCTCAACAACCCTGCAGCCCCTTCAGCTTAGGGAAGTAGTGTTGCTCATGGAGGACATGGGTTTGTTCAAAGTCAACAGCTTGGCGGATTTTGAACACTTATTGAAAATGAAAGGTGCTCCAGTAGCATTTTGTTGGATTTTGGCATTTGATTCATAGACTGGTTCTTCGATTATGTTACGTTGGCCGGGTAATCTGTACAGCTCAATTTTCAAAACACATTTCGTTGACATACATGGGTTTGCTGAAATGCAATCGATGGGCAGTTTTTGAATTTCGATCGATTGAAAAAGGAAGATGCTGGCATTTGATTTCTCGACTAGTCTTTCTTCGTTGGGTAATCTGTACAGCTCAGTTTCAGAACCCATTTTGATGGAGCTAAGCTTCAGAAATCATCGATTTGATGCCTTTGCTTCTTGTTTCTCCCAGCTGGGAAGTTGGAACTTGGAAACTTTACGATACAGATATATAATATTATTCCCTCATGTCATGAACCTCATTTGCAGTGCAAATACATTTAGGACTCAAGGGAGTATTACAATTTAATACAAATAAAATGTTAATATAGTCATAATAATATAGATCTCCGGCACAAATTTAACATTACTAATTTTAATAATGAATTTATTGATATCTTGTGAATTACAATATCACAGATCCACATCACCATCGTTCCCTTCCCATGCATACATACGCCCATGGAGCAGCAAGAGATGAACTTACTGCTCTTTATTTATTTATCAATATGTATACATATATAAACATATATTATATCATATAATGTTTATTACATGCATCATCATCAATTTATTTATGTAAATACCACTTGATCCGTATATACAGGACCAAGGTCGATCGGACTCCCTTACTTGCGCCGTGGGTCGTTTTTGTCACCACCATGACCCTGGACACTGTCATCACCATGATCGTCACCACCGCCGCCGCCTCCTCCTCCTCCTCCTCCCCCTCCTCTTGCTCCCCCTCCTCCCCCTCCTCCTCCTCCACCACCACCACCACCACCTCGTCTGGCATCTCCCGTGGTGCCTTTGCCAGATCCATCGTCCTTTTTTCCTCCTCCTCCTTCATGAGACCCATGGTTACAATCATCATGATGACCATCTTTGTCACAGGGCGACCCATTGCCATCATGACCGTCACCCTTGCCACCTTCGTGAGACCCTTTGTCATCATCCTTGCCACCATCATGAGACTCCTTGTCATCCTTGCAGCCATCATGAGAGGACAGGTCGTCACAGGGCCCGTGGTCCTTGCCGTCGCCGGAATCACTGTCATCATCATGTGATGATGACTGTAATTTTGGGGATGACCTAACAGCAACTGCCACGTCCAAAATCAACAACGCCATGAACACAAACCCTAGAACTTTGGAGCTGGCCATCTCAGAGAAGTACGTACACAGCCAAAAGCTTATATTATTAGACTCGATGTGATAAGAAGGGAACAATGAAATGCATGAAGCAATTGGGTCCCATATATATAGGGGGAATTTAGCCCCATTAGTTTTTCATTTTTCTTTTTGCTAAAATGTAGTTGTTTAAAAGATTCGTCATATGAGCTTCTTTGAGATAATTATCATAAGTAAATTATATTTTTAAACAACCGATAATAATGAGATGGATAATTGAAAGAATGACTGAATTAACAATTTTATCTTAGGCTAAATTCTGTTTTGTCGTATTTGTGAAAACACAAGAGTAAGGTAAATTCATCTATAAATAGGCATCGTAAAGCTAAATATTAAGTGAGTGTGAGTACTTAGATAATATAACGTTAAAGCATACCTACATTTTGATATATCACCTACTGCTTCATATGTTAATTAATTACTGTTCACCATAACAATGTGTGTTTGTGTGTGAATGAAAGAAACTAAGTTGCATATATATCTTATCTGTTTTATGGTTGGTGATATGTGATGGTCATATTCTAATCCCTATTTATTTCTTTGTATAATGCAATTCCCATTATTTTAGACTCATACTTTTCTTATTACTTTTTAGCAATTCTTTTTTTTGGTAGGCATAGAATTTACCTGCCATGTTTGGTATGGTGGAATTGAGAGGTAGAATTGGAAATAAAATTCATTTCCTATGTTTGGTATGGTGGAATTGGGGGATGGAATTGGAAATGCAAATGTAAATGTAAATGGAATTCAAAATGGATAGAAATGAATTCCATGATGTAACCCATGGAATTGATTTTTTGCCCTCTCATTTTTTTCTATATTTATATCCATTTCCATCTTTCCATCCTCATTTCCATCTTCATTTCCATTTCCATTTCCATCTCCATCTCTATTTTCACCAAAATCAATTCCAGCGTACCAAATGAGCCAATAGATCGTCTTTATCCTTTCTCATTTCTTTGGTTTTTTATAAGGAAAACTTTTTGTGCACTGAGTTTTAGAAGTATTAGGGTTAGAGTTCTTAAAAAACCTCTTTTTGATGCCGTATCATCGGCAAAATTGTTAAAAAAAATTATTGGCGACAGCTAGCTACGTAGAATTTGTTTAAGAATCCAAGAGTAACTTATTTTAATGGGTAGAAGAGTTGTTCTCTCTCAAAAACATGAGTCCTTAGTAGCTTTGAGTAATAAATTTTGCAATTTTTCAGCAATCATTTATATATATATATATATAACATTAATTGAAAACATCAACCTTATATATGACAAAATATTATAAAACATTAATTGAAAAAAACGAAATCATGGTTCGTATATATACCATGAAGACATCGCATATACATCTACTTTGTAAATTGAAGCATATGAAATTCTTGTATCAAATAAAAAAGAACTAGTAACTCTGAACCAACCGAAAAACTTGGCATACTTTTACTAAATCATATTGATCAAGATAATTAGAAATTCTTCCACTTCGTCATTTCAACCTTTTTTTCTAACCACGAATATATCTATTTAAGGTACTGCCAAATATTATATGTGAACATCTTTTTTAATGAGAATTCAAATATTAGTTAAACACGTAAAATATTAACATTTTTTGTTAGACAAAACCCTTGTTGGTAATTCAACATTTTTTGTTTGCTGAAATTGCTAATAACTAACTGTTTTCATCATACTATTTATATGTCTGAATTCATAAAGAAATTGAGTTGCATATCTGATCTGTTTGTGGTTGGTGATACGTGATGTTCATCTTCTTTATCTCTATTTCGTTGTGTATAGTTTTAGACAGATGATGCTTTCTCTTGTTACTTATTAATAATTATTTTGTGGAGAGTGAGGTTTAATTGATAGATAATGTAGATTTTCATGATTTGTAATGTATGTACATATGCATTAATTTGTATTACCAAAGAAAATTGTTGATAGATATGGTTACACAACGGTTTAACCATTTGGCATATTTGGAATTTATGTTACAATTGTTTCTTAAGGGTCACTGCTAGTCTTGAAACTTATATTTACGGTAGTTTTTCAGCCAAATAGATATTGTCATAGTATTCAAGAGGTCAAAAAACCCTGGACTAGAGTTTTCCATGATGTTGAGGGTCAGCCGTGCCATTAGTATTGGTTCTACCCCAAACCGCTAATAAGCTTGCAACATTTGTAGCGGTTGACAACCGCTACCCAAACTGCTACAAATGCTTGCCACTATCTCAGAAAATGTTTTTTAGTAGTGGTTGTCAAAACTGCTAGCCAAAATATTACCACTTGTAACTTTTTGAATTTTGTAGTGATTTGACCTTTAGAAACTGCTGCAAGGTACAGTGAAAGATTGGCAAAGCACTTTCACTTTACAGCAGTTACTAGAACCATGCATACTTTGCATTAGTGACCGATTGATAGATTGGTGACTTTTGCAGCGGTTTAGCAACATATGTGAAAGTTGCTAATATATTCCTTGTCACATCAACTGAGTGAAAGGGCTATAAATCTGTTGCAGTTTGACTAATAACTGTTACAAAGTCTAATTTACCCAAATTAGATAGATGATTGTTATATATCAAGGATAGAAGAGTATTATCTTCAACGAAAAGATTGTTGAGGGAATAGTAAATTCATGAGTACGTACGTTTAATATTTCATAAAGTAGCAGAGTACAATATAATATGCAAATCAAAGTTACCACTTAACATGCATATATATACTTGCATGAACCTAGAAGGTGAACTGGCTTCAACTTATTATTTTGACCACACACATATTACTTTATTTTATTTCATAAAATATTCACCCACACACGCACATGCATATATACTAGACCAGGCCCATCTGTTTGAGCTCCATTCACTTATTAGTTATCACTCAGAACCTCCTTTGCTTCGCTATCCTTTTCGCCAGCCATTCACCTTTGTATTACCACCTTCATCACACTTCC
>JANTPZ010001189.1:0-26012 GCA_025593235.1 Vachellia pachyceras | reverse complement strand
GTGTTTCATACAAAAATAATTAAGAAAATGAAACTGTATCACTGTAACCTTTAAAGCACTCTCGTACTTGCGTTCTCTCACTCCCTCCCTCTTTCATTGTCATATCTTGGGTAGCTCCATCGAATTGTTCTCACAGTTTTGCTTTTGCACATCAAACCCATAATCATAACGCTTGTTTCTCTCTGTCTTCTCACAGTTTCATTCAGTGTTGGCCTCGTCAAATCCTCAATTTCTCTCTGATCCGAGCGTCAAAGAATGTCCATAAACCACTACTCACCGGACATTCCAGAGACCACACTGTGGTGGACTCAGCAACATCGCCACCCTCACCATCACCAAGGCTTCCTCATGCAACCCGTACAGAACCCCTCTCCTTCGGCCTGGCCTTCATATCTCTACCCTTCCCCGCCGCCATCCCGCTTCCACCTCAACCGCGACGACGACGAAGACGAAGACGGTGTTCAGCACCAGCGGACGGGTCAACGGGAAAGCGATACGCCGACGTCACAAGGAGGTTCGAGCGGCGAAGACGAGAAGGAAGGGATGTTCGAGAAGCCATTGACGCCGAGCGATGTGGGGAAGCTGAACCGGCTGGTGATTCCGAAGCAGCAGGCGGAGAAGTACTTCCCGTTGGGGGCGGGAGGGGAGGCTGCGGGAGAGAGCAAGGGCGTGTCGCTGAGTTTCGAGGACGAGGCAGGCAAGTGCTGGAGGTTCCGTTACTCGTACTGGAACAGCAGTCAGAGCTACGTGCTGACAAAAGGCTGGAGTCGTTACGTCAAGGACAAGCGTCTCGATGCTGGCGACATCGTTTTCTTCCAGCGCCACCGCACCGACTCCAACCGCCTCTTCATCAACTGGAGGCGTCGCCACCAGTCTTCTGGGTCCACCCCTGCGCAAGTTAGCAGAGCGGTGCTCCTTCACAGTACTACCACCACCACCACCGCTGACGCCTACAGCAATATCAATAACAACAATGTTGGTGGGGAGTGGCCCAGAAGTTTCTATGCTGCTGCACATCCTTATCCAACACATCATCATCAACCCTTACCATACCAACCTGACCGCCTTCATGCAGGTCTCTCTCTCTCTCTAACCTCATCGCTGTCTATCAATCAACCCTATCCCTTTTCTGTTTCTTCTCAGTGTCAATATGATCTCTGTTTGTCTTATTTCTCGAGGTCAGAAATGATTAGAGTAAATGCCGTGTTGCCTTGATTAATTAATTGAAAAGAGACATGCAAGTGGATAAAATAATTTCGAGTCTCATGGAAGTGCGCGCAGTGTGATGGGCATCTTCCTACCAATTGGGAGAAATGTGATCTTGTTTTTAGGTTTAGATGATCAGATAGTCCAGCAATCTGGTCTTGTGCATCGTACGCTGCGTCGTTTTTGAATGAACCAAGTAATAAAGAAAAGAACATGAAAGGAATCACTTGCGATTAACAAAAACTGTCAGGTTCAGAAAAACTAAGCATGGCCATCCAGATTGACTATATATATAATTTTTGTTATCATTGAATGAGGCGAAGTGTGCGTGCGTGTGTGCGTGCATAGTAAAACACTCTGACGCTCGTGGTGTAATGTTACAGGCGTAGGGTTGGAAGCAGAGCAGAACAAAGCGACGTCACCGGTGGGAAACAACTCCAACTCGAGGATACTGAGGCTGTTCGGTGTAAACATGGAATGCCAACCCGACGAATCCGGATCCTCCTCCGGACCCGAATACTCGTAGATGTCATCACCGTCGTCCCAGGGTACAGCAGCCCAACGCCACCACCACTACGGCCATTGTAGTCATCAAGCAGGTTCTTATCATTCCAATCACATGGTACGTCAACAACCACACTCCTAGACATGCCCTGCCATTGCCCTTGCCACCACCTCTCAAGTTAAGGACTCCGATCTCTTGTTGTTTTCTTCAGAACTCAGCTGTAAAGAAGGCCCTTGTTATCTTTAATTATAATTAGAGTCATCATTTTGCTAATATGGCTATTCGTATTAATTAAACATTTTATTTTATATAATTATATATGAAATGCTGTATACATGTCTGTGTCTGAATTTAAGGAGCTAATTTATTCGTTTTGTGGGATTTTGCTGTTCCCTTTGAATGGGGCATATCAATTAACAACTAAACCGTGAATGCCACACGGAACATATTCCCAATGCAGTTTTTGGCTCTTGGTATCAAGGAAGGAAAAGGAATATACGTTTAAAATAATAATATAAGAATAAATAAATTGGAACTGAGACTTAATATGAGGGTCCTCCATTTTGCATTGGAACCATATATGAGCATCTACCCCCACTTCATATGGCATTCGTTTCTTTGATTCCACTACTCGTTATTGAAACTTGAAACTCATCCCTCGCACCCATTTAAACTTCGCTTCGTCTTCAACTAGGATCAGGAAACACTGTTCGTTTCCTTTTACCCTCGCTTTGCTGTAACCTTCATCCTTTATGACTTTTCTCTCTCTTTATATTTTGTAATTATTACCGATTTTTTGCTATTTCTTCTCACCATCTTTATCTCTCGGTTATATTGACCGCATCATCGTTTCGATTGTTATTATTAGACGGGAAGCTGTTTCCCTGTGAGCTGACTGTATTTTTATTTTTGCTCTTGGGCAGCTTCTTATTTAACCTAGGAATTTGTGTAATCTTATCCATCCCTTATCCGCTTTACCGACTCTGGACATTTTGTCCACTGCTCCAAATAATCGACACGTCACTGGTTTTACAAGGATGACAGGATTGAACTGTAAAGAACTCTCTGTGGGCCTTATAGCTTAACGCTCTTGTGATGTGAACATCATCATCAACCCTACATAATTAGTTCCTTTGAATTCGGTCAATAATAACCTGAAGCAAAAACCCAAGCAGCAATAGAAACGTGCGATTCAACGAAGTTTGGCTTCTTTCCATTAAGCTGTCAGTGCCACCTCAGATCATTCTGGAGGAAAACTTCGATGGAATTGAAATATCCCTGACAATGACATGTTTCGTCGTGAATAACTGGATCAATGGGAAAAAAATTAAATCATTACACCACGTTTTTCTGTCCATATGATCTATCTGTATGGGTAATTCTGTTCCCCTCTGCTGAATGTAGAAAGTGGTCAAGTTCACTTTTTACGCATACCCTCCTCTTCAAACTGATTTCATGGAAGAAGGTTATGAATTTCTGCACTAGTTGAGACGTTTTTAACTAACTAGTAATATTGAAGGAATCTTAATTTTCGGACACTTTGTTGATCAGAGTATGTTGGATTAAAATTTGAAACAAGGTAGGTCGCTAAGTGGGTAATTAATTGAATGCTTGGATGGAGTATGGTTACGGGAGGATGTATGTCAACCAGATGAGAAATCGCCGAGGATAAAGATCTGTGGATGTGACATCCCGAATTGACCTATATAACCTATTTGTCGGCTTCCTCCTCAAACTCCGCGAATGTGAGAGAGAGAGAGAGTAAAATAATGATAAAAGAGAAGCAAGTAAAACCATCCCTGATTTTCATACCAACCTTGAAGCCAAAGTGGGAGGAGTAGTGAAACGAGTAATGGTATGGTGAGAAAGAAAGCCGAGGAAGAAGGATAATGGAAATAGAAGTGAGAGAGATATGGGGAGGGGCAGGAGTGGGGCCCCTGGAGGGGGCCAGCTGACGCAAGCAAGTGGGGAATGGAGAATTTAGGTCATTATAAAGAGAAAGGAGGAATCTAAAAGAACTACTGTTGAGATTCTGCCTGAAGATTTTTCTAAAGGCTCATCATAGATCATAGTTATATGTGAGAGAGGAAGGGTATGGTGCAGAGTCATGGTGTGTGCGCTAAAGCTAAATGGCGTGGCTCAGTAGGCGGGGTCGGTGGGTGAGTGCCCTTGTTACAGTTTTCTGTGCAGGAAGGTCTGATGATATATATATATATCACTACTTTGTTTGTATGTGATCAGGAATATGAACACACAAAGGCTAATTATATTTTTTCTGGTCCCAGAATGTCACATGTGATGATGGGGATAGTAATGATAGGGGGGTTGGTTACACTGTTTATCTTCATTTGTCATCAGCAATCTAACATGTGGATGAAAATTAAGCAGATGGGGAACCGCAAGGAGAAACTTAACATGAGCACGTCAACACACAAAAGCCATTATTGGTCCCCATTTCATTGATGATTATATGGATGTGCCCTTCGTAGCCTTTTTCGCGAAATTTTATGCAGTTCGACGCTGTAAAGTATATATAAACAGGAGGAGGGAGAGGCACGGGGATGATTTTTCATACAGACTGTTACATTATTACCAGCGAGGTGAAATGTGTGTAATCACTCACGAATGGGAAAAAAGAGAAGAAATATAAAATATATATATACATATGAAGCAAGTGTAAGTAATAGGAACACAGTATAAGGTTGTCGCTTGCCACATTGAATTGTCTTGTCCACAAACCCTTTTGATTCACGGCTTCTGGTCAGTAGTCACAAGCTCTGTAGTGTCCTATTGGGATGTTATGCGGGCAAAGTCATGCAAAGGCCGAAACTGTGTCGGAAGCAAACTCGAGAGAGACGATGACCTGGCCTTCTCTGAACCACTTTTGTGAGTCATTTCAACTCTGAACTTTGGTTGGGAGCATTGCACACGCGGAATAAAAATCCCATGTTCAGCGTACGAACACAACACTAAGGTTTTAATTATCAGAAGAGGAAGATGGACACGGACAGTGTCATGTGAGTTACATTAATCTCATCGTGAGTACGTACGGCGACCAAGTGCTTGTGTACATGAAGCGACAGCAAGAAGTTGAGGAGGAAACAGAGTGTGACTCGTCAATGAAGTGCTTTTGGTGATCAATGATTCATCGCACTAAAATCATCAAAGCTACTCACCAGTACAGTACGTACTTATACCCATATCCTCCACACAGAAAAATGATTAAACGACACCGTGCTCCAACTTCTGACTACTACTTGTTACATGTACGCAGCTTAGCAGCCTACGCTGATAAGATCCGATCAAAAGCTAGTGTTCAAAGCATGGCTAATCTAAAGATGCGTGATGGATCCAATTTTCAAACAAGTTAGGCAGAAATGTTGGGCAAAATTTCATCCCATGACATAAAGTAAAAAATAAAAGAAAGAATTATAGTTTTAAAAACGAGGTAGATAAGTCCTTTTACACAAGTAGATGTAAACATGTGAAAGAAATTATCTCATTTTACAGAAATACACTGTTGAATGTGCTTTTAAACTCCCCGTAATCATTCCCAATCAAGATTTACATGAGAGGCCCAGATCGACCTCGCCTTTGTCAGGCGTTCAGCGTTCGAGGGGGCTCGATCTCCAAGCTGTGAGCGGGTCCCGACCCCGACTATGTGAGTGAACAATGGATAACGGCTAATTAAAGAAACTAAATGATTCATACTACTTGGAAAGGAAAAAAGTGAATTAAATGATTCATGTATATTAGCATTACACAGGACATAATGATGGATTGGACCTGTAGGTGGAGAAATGCAATTATGGAAGAGAAGAAGACAGAGCTGACAATCCACAAATAAGCACTGCGCCTCTCCTTTACATTCCACGTTTTGAAAAGGAATTTCAATATATTTCTGAGGAGGGAAAGGAATTCAATATCACAAATAAGCATAGGAGGAGTTATATTAGAACTAGATGTAGTCGTTATCACATTAGAGCATCAGATTTGGTATGTCTGTGAAGTGTGAAGTTTAACGTCATCAACGACATAGCAATGATAATCCAAAACTGATGCTTGAAAATAATTTGGAACAGAACAGACCAGTAAGCTCCCCCCCCCCCAAAAAAAAAATACACCATTCAATGTAAATGATGAAAGCTTTCACATATGGAATGGGCCAATTTAGCAGCATCAATAACCAAAAACTGGAGCGTCAAATAAATTTAGAAGGGGCCATAATCTGTGTCTGATGCGAACCATTTTCAGCCATTTCAGGCTCCACGATGAAACCAAGAACTATTCACCCCTGCATCTCATGACTGCTTTTGTCTGCCACGTACATATTTACGTTGGAAAAGGATGGCATCCCATCGTAGAAGATGCTATCTCGCATTCGCAAATTATACCACCTTTAGCGAAATAAAAAAGTTAAGTCACATTTCATTTTTGAAGAATGTGCATTCATTTCGGACTGTTTGGTACATGAAGAAATAATATGAAGAAAGGAAAACAGTAAAAGAAAGTAATTTGTGATTGATTGATTATAATGTTTTAATTTTCCAGTGCTATTTCTAATGGAGGAAATTTTCTCATTTGTATTCTTTTCCCCACGCCAGCCAAGATTTCTTCACTATACAGTCTTTGCAGTGATTGTAAAAGTATTAAGGGGCAAGTTTAACAATTAATTTTTTATCCGAGAGCAGCTGAGATACTCAACATTTTGGAGGTGAAAAAGTAGACATTGGTAACGCGCTAGAGAAGTACTTTTACGCAAATCGAGGTAAATATATGAAGGAGATTATCTAGTTTTGCGGAAAAACACTGTTGAACGTACTTTTGGCTAAGAGTTAAGTGTTTCCAAACAAGCACAATATCGTTTTTAAATGGAGCTGTTGACAAATAAAGAATTAATTCATTGATTACAAAACATTGTTTACCGATTCGAAAGTTAACTTTTAGGGACTTTTTGAAGAGGATCCATGTTAACTTTCAATGGTGATTACTTGACCTTAAACTTTTAGGAACTTTTTGAAGAAGATCTATGTTAACTTTCCTCAAGAGAGAAATCTATGTTATGCTTTCTTTATATTAGTGGGGACTTCACATCCTCTTACACTAAACACTAAAGAGCATACTTAACTAATGATCTTAACTAACATAATTAAGGAAGATCCATATTATATCTCCAATACACCCTCAAGTTGACACTAATTAGATTTATAAAATGTCAAACTGACAACACAAACAGGGAAACAAGAAGGGAGTACAAGTGATTAAACCAATTACATGAGCATTTCCACAAAATGTTAATATCCACATCGATCCTCAGATAGTGCTAGATGATCAACTTTCTTGAGAGACTCTTCAACATCAATAGTGGATGCATCCTCCTCCATGTTTTCTGTAGCAGCAGCCTCAGCACCAACATTGTCTGTATCTGCAACATTGGGTTGATCATGCAATTCTTTCCCTCCTTGGAGGCTTTATCCTTCCTTTTCTTCTTCTTGGCACTTTGTTTTTGGAGAGTTGACGTTCTCCCTCCTTTGGTGCCACAGAAACTTCAGTAGACTTCTTCACCTCATGCTCGCTATAATTGTGACCCATGGCCATCTCTCAACTTGCCTTTCTTGAATAGCCACATTTTGCGCTTCCATGCTAAACAATACATATCCCATGCCAACTTCATCACACAGTAAGTATATATTGATTGAAATTATGCTAACCGATTTGAATGTGCCAAAAAAATGCTACAACTCATGCCAATTCAAACATTAGAATCTGGAGCCGCATTGTTGAACCTGCTTCAAATTCCGACACTCTGGAGCCTTGTTATCATAGTCAGCAATTCATGTTGGATTTTCAATTATTGTTTAAGAAAATTATTCTCCCTCAGCACCACATTTTCCTTTTGATTAACATGAAACTCATTGAAACTTGATGAATCTTGAATGATTAATTGTGGTGAAAACGGAGGTTGTGGCTCGATCATTAACAACGAACGTTCTGGGTAAAGAAGCAAAGATGCAGGAGCTACAGCAAAGATCGACATTCCAGAGAGTTGTTGCTATAGTCGAAGGGGGAAAACTTTTCATGCAAGAGTTGCAGACACTCTTGGTGAAATTGAAGCTGAGATCGTTTCAGAGAGAGGGAGGACAGAATCCGCACCTTCCATGGTTTCTGAGAATGGCTCCACAAAAAGCTATGTATTTCTTGGCTGAAGTAATGCATCCATTTATAGAATAGCGAAGGGAGACTTGCATTTGTTGGCTGAAGTAATGCATCCGTTTATAGAATCGCTGAGATGGTTTTGTTGTTGTGCAAAAGGTGACGGCGCCGGGGATTTTTCGTTCGTTATGGTGTCCGACAAGGAGCGTTTCTTGGCTCGCTGTTTTGAGATTCAGCGATTCTGTGTCTTGCATTTCAATGACGCGGCACAGTGGGTTCACACAGCAAGGTTCTTGATTCCTCGATCACTCTCTTGTCTACCGTTTGGGACGGAGCTCCACAGTTGGGAGCTCCACAGCAAGGTTCTTGATTCCTCGACCACTATTTTTATTATTAGTACTTTGATTTGCTCAATTTTAATAAAATTTAGATTTTTAGTGTCTATTTATCTATTAAATTAAATCTTTATGGAATTGACCTTGATTCAATAGTACATTACTTCCTCAGGATTAGTTTCCCAGTTTCCCTATATCACCATTGTCCAGGGAAAAATTTGAAATAAATTTCTTTCACCGATTTTTCATTAAAAAAAAGGGTATTTTCTCCTCGAATTGCTGAAGTGATCCAGGACAAATATTCACCACTAGTTCCTAACTATCACAAGAATCAATCAACCACTCTCTGGCTCCAACCGGTTAGAAGTGGGTACAACTGTACAAGAATCAAAACACTTTAAAGGGTCAGTTTTTTCAAAAGTTAGCAAGCCCTTCAGGCCAGGAAAATGAAAAGGGAAAAATCATGCTTGAAGGGGAAACAAAAACAGAGCATGATGCGGTTTCATAGAATAATCTGTGGATTTTTTACATGCACTCATGCAAGAGGATTTTATAATTACAGTCTATTAAATTAACAGCGACCTCCATGAGCACTTCTGATTCGGTCGGTGCATTATGTAATAACAAAACTCTAAATGCTTTCACGCGCAAATGCCCAATCTTTCTTAGTTTTCTTGTGGCTTCAAAACCGAAAGAATATAGGGTAACCAGTTCTATCTTGAGCAAACTTGATAGAGTATGCAATACAAGATAAATAAATCTTCCAAACATACATGGTACTTTCACGCCTAAAGTTTTTAATTTTTTGATAAACCAACAATTCAAGCAACATGACAGTAGTAATAGGTCTTAATTTAGAGGGAGATCGTACCAAGATCCTCCAGGGTTGAGGGTGCACTTTCTTGAGGAGTTTTCTTTCCTTTATTAGCTTCGTCACTCGTCAGTCACTTCGTCTCTCTCATATTCATGTGGCTGAAGATCAGGACCGATGTCCCGAACCCAGCTTGCAGCGTAAAGCCTGGCCGCTGCCTTGAAAACCTGAGAAATGAAAATTGTCGACCATGTATCAAGTGTCAATTAACTAATAGTCAGCATCTTTATTCACAAAAAAACATCGATAAATACCAAGGTAATCATGCTAACCTCCTCAAGTCCAGCGCGATGCATAGGAATATGAGAAAACAGAGAAAATAATCAAGTGCCCAAATAAAGAATGCGGATATTAAAACGGTCATGTTGGAATTGGAGCAGTCGAATAGCCTGGGGCTCAGATAAAGCCTAGCCTCACTGGTTTTATGAAATTATGAACATTTAGGAGGAGAATAGGCAATATATAATCATTGACAAAACCATTGGCGTCAAAACAATGTAGAAGCCAAAAAATTTTGGGAGAAGGAAATAGATTACCCAAATGCGCTCATCCCAGATCAACTTGCGACGCTTTTTTAACAAGATGAGGAGGATTCGGCAGGCAAAGACGAAGGGAAGGCAATTTCTTTGAGATCACAGCGTATGGAATTGTAAAATTTCCTGCACACTGCCCTCACTTTCATTTCGCAGCGCCAAATTGGGACTGTTTGAGTTCACTCGCGCCGCCTTGTCTGACGTTGCCGAATTACCCGCCGTCCCACGTGACGATCAGGGTCGGTCTCATTCAATGGATTCGGATTTTGGATATCAATGCTATTCGGGTCACCTTGATTTTCCCATTTTCCTTCAACCCTTAGTCCAGACGCTTTGGGGCCCAAGGCCCAATGTAAATTTACGAGGCTCTACTACTGTTACATTTTTTGAGCCGAGATCATTTACGCTATCTTTTAGTTCCATGACTGCCTCTGGATTAGTTACTAGTGTTTTAATTAACTTATTTTAAATAATTTTACATAATTTTATTTAAATACGTGAAACGAGATTTATTTTAACTTGTTTGAAAGTACTCTTTTAAATATTTGTGGGGTCTCTTCAAACGACTACGTCAAGACCGTTACGAAAATGAAAAGATTTGATGGGGTAACATAAAGAGAGTAAGAGCTTGTTTTGCTACACTTCCCAAAACGTAAGTTTGGGTTTAAAATTTAAGCTTTAACCTAAAATTTAGGTTATCCAAGTACTCATATTTATCGAAAAAGCTATTCTGATATAAAAACTCGGTTTGAAACTTAGTTTTTGAAAAAACTATTTTTTTGTTAAATCAAATCCTCTCTCCTAATAAATTTTCTCCTTCATACCTTTTATTTTTTCCTCTTACCATATCTAATTCTAAATATAAGACTTTGTTTGTATTGCAATGCAATGTAATTTGCACAATTGACAAAGTTTTGTATTCAAGGTGTGGGCACACTGTAAGTATTCGTTCTAAAGCAAGACAGATCTCTTGTGAAAAAATCAAGTGATGAATAATTATTATACCCACTATAATATTTTAAATTATAGCATTTTTTTTCTATTAAGCATGTGTATTTTTGTATCTGAGACAATGTCTTATTGAAGCACAGTAGGGTAGTAAATGTGAACACTTTGTATACCTCGGTGAATTTTAGCGTTTGAGTTTAATATTTACAAGTTTGCATATGATTAAGATGATGAAAACTCACTTTCTAGTGACAAACCCAACAATAATAATGATCATTACAATAAACCATTCACCCGCGTGAGTCAAGGGCCTATGTTAATTTTCTGGTTCTGCTGGGCAAGGATGTCACTGAACCATCATTTCTATTTAATTAATCCATGCACTTGAAAAATGAAAACACTTTGTCAACGAAGCACAGTATATTTTCCTGTTCTCTTTCCTTGTTTTTTCCCCTGGGCTAACGTAGAGAATAAGCTAGTTTACTTAACCCTTAGCAACACAAGACAACAAGTAAATGGAGCCCAAATTCAGTATAAAGCATGAGCGGTACACGTAAATCAAGATAAAATTATATTGAAATTTGTAAAAAGCATAATGAAATCCATAAAAATCATCTCGAAATCCGTTAAACCATATTGAAATCGGTAAAATTCCTTAAATTCTGTAAACTCCTCCCTCCCAACGGAATTCCCAAACACACAACTTACGTAGGTGACACTATGCCGGCATTAGAGATACACCAAGGTGCGTGATGTGGATGACAGTATGGTCATAGGGGTTCAACTCAGCTCAGCCCAGCCGATGCATGCTTGCGTCGGTCTACAGACTCAACGTCAAATAAACGCTGATATGACATGGCACTCCCGCGAGTCAATCATCAGTCAAGTCTATAAATTACTTGCCGTTATGGTAACGTTCTAATTTCTTAAAACTAATGGAACTTACTCGTTGTTCAATGGCCACATTCAATGGTCAAACATACTTGATCGCTTCTATGACTTTGATCAAGCCAATAGAAAAAAAGACCACTTCAAGTTACAAATGCAGGAGTCAACTAACGTGTAAGGGCAAAAAAGTAATGTTGTTATTAACATAGAAAGTGAAGGCATTGGAAAAGCAACTTTTTCACCCCTCTATCGCCGTCCTTAACAGCCTCTCCCTATATAAATTGTCGAAGCTACATGCTTTCCGCAAAATCTCCCACCATACTCTAACTCAGTAGATAGAGCATACTGTTAAATACTTGCCGGAAAGCTCTTGCATACATGGCTAGTACAACGACCATTTCCACTCCCAAAAGCCGGGCAGAAATGGCCATCGACGGAGGCGCCGACGCTGCCATCTCAACCTTACATCCGGACATAATTCAAACTAACATTCTGAGTCGTCTTGACGGCTCCGCACTAGCATCGGCTGCCGCCACATGCTCCCAACTCTACGCCCTCGCCTCCAAAGAAGATCTCTGGGCTAATCTTTGTCACTCCACGTGGCCTTCCACCAGCTCTCCACGCGTTCGCCACTGCATCCAAAGCTTCCCCCGCGGTTCCCGCTCTCTCTTCTCCGACTCCTCCACCATCCCCCGGCCAACCCCCACCGCTCATCGAAACCTGCACATAAATCTCGACCGCACTCCAGAACTTATCTTCGCCGTTGACCTTTATTACCGCCGACAACCCTTGCTTTCCAGAGTGGTGGAGACCGAAACAGTCTCCGATTGGTTCAGGTTCTCGCCATTCAGGGTGGACATACTCGAACAAAAAGAAATAGTTCAAACACCGATGAGATATCCGGAGGGAGAGGATGCGTGTCGGGAGCTGATGGAGGAGCTGGGGCTGAGTTGGATAGTGCTAGACGCGAGCGGAGGGCGAGCGATGAACGTGTCGAGCCAGAAGCCGGTATGGGTGCAACGGCACTGGCTGAGCGGGGAGGTGGAGGTGAGGTTCGCGTCAGTGATGGGTGGCGAAAAAGGATCGTCGTCGGAGCTGGCGTTGTGCAGCGCATGGGTGACGTTCGTGGGGGTGGAAGGAGGGAGAATGCAGGTGAGGGAGGGGAGATTGGAGATGGAGGACATGGATGGGATGAATGTGAAGGGGAGGGAGAGTTTGGTGATTTTACAGAGGGCTTTGGAGGGTAAAAGGGAGAGTAAGAAGGTAGGGAGGGAGGGATACGGAATGTTTGGTAAGAGGAAAAGGGAGAGGAAGGAGGGAATGATTAGGAGGGAAGGGAAATTGGGCGTGGTGTGCGTGATCCTCGCTACGTTGTCGTTTGTGGGACTTGCATATGTTTTTGTTGCGTGGGGAGCGTAGCCGTAGATAGATAACAGAACACAACACAAGTCGATGGCGCCACGTCAGGGATGCTTCCTCGGACAAAGGAAAGAGAAGCCATTAAGCTCATTGAAACATACGTATAACTGTATCCATAATGAACAGCTGAGATTCGGTGCATTCATTTATTGTGCTTTCCCACTCCTTGTCCTCTTCAAATGGAAAACTAGGAGCTGGATTGGAATGCAGGGGACAGCCGGACAGGTGTTATAACTGTCCAGTTCCATTTCATTTTCAGTGTTCATTACATAAACAGTTGTTACCGATTCATGCGTAGCTATTTTTCCACAACCCAACTACATTTTCAGTCACTTTCAAGCTTAACGTACGACTAAATTCCAAAATCCATCCCAATGTAACCTTAATAAGTAGCCAGGATTATATCGCAGCCCCTAAACGCCATTTCATCACTTGCAAACCAAGGCTCATAACTCTGCCCTGAGCCCCTGACTCGTCATAATCGCTTGGCTGCCAAGTAATGCAATCAACAGTGTAGGGTAGTACAGGGAAAAACCCTTCCCTTCTCCCAACAAGATCTCAAGCTCATAAACTATGCCCCCTCTGTCTAATAATTCTACGCATCACACTCATTTCCCCTCAATAAGCATCTGACCCGTATCAGAAAAGCTCATTGACCTGAAGGCCTAGTGCTCTTGAGATATAAGAGCTGCAAAATGTCGATTCTGACTGCATCCCAGAAAGAAAAACACAAGCTTTTGCAGGTTAGGTGCAAATCGCTTGGTTTTAAGATTCCTGTCACATTTAGATCAACCAAGTCCGAACCTCCTTATTCTACTTTAATGCTTGTAGGCCTCCAACTGAGAGGGAGATCAGTAACAGAACACGTGTTACTTTTAATTCTCCCACAAAGTAGGTGGGCATTTGAAGCTTCAAATCATTTTCATGCTCCCAACTAATCAGGGATATGATAGATATACATGAGCACATAATTGCATAATCTGATTCATTCCACACTGGTAAACAAAATAGCTTGTTGAGACTCTAAAATCTTATAAAATCTCTATATATATGTGTGTGTCACAGAGTCTCGTCCATTTCCTATCTTCCTCGATTTTTTTTTTCCTAATTCTCTTGATTTGAAAGAATTTACGCGTAAAGAAAATTTAATCTCTGTTCATTAAAAAAAAAGGAACATATAATCTGAAATCTGACCATTCTGATCATCAACGAGTTCAGGGTTCTTAAGTGTCTAATTAGAGTTTCCATTTATATCACTGTGCCTTTATGATTCACACAAATTGCTGCATCAACTAGTCTTCTTGAAAGAGATTCACACAAGACTCACAATCACAAATCCCTCATGAAATACACTTAATAGGCGTTGTTTTGTGGCCGCGCGCAATCAACAATAATAGATTTGCGGTGTCTAATAATGCTCACCCTTTAACGCCCCGCTCAGTGCCCATAAATTTTTCTAATTTTCCAAATGCCTTTTCCTTTTATCGTTACATTCTATATAAAATATATGATATTTTGGTATGTTACGGTAAAAAATTGTATATTTTTTGATTTTTTATGATTTTTTAAAAGATACCTAGGATTACTTCTCTATTTAGACTATTTTTTTATACACATATTTAGACTATTTTTTGAAAAATCATGAACAGTTAAAAACTGTAAGCTTAAAAAGGATTTGGGTCAGACTAGTACGAGCCCTAGCACTCAATAGAAGCCCAAGATGTGGTGCACTAAGAGTCCCAATGGTCAAGCGTCTAGGGAGCATGTGGAATCATGCTCATTTCTCATATCCGTCACGAGCTCCCCTAACATTGGACTAGGCAATTAGGATTTGAAGATCTAACGGTCATTACCCCAGGATTCTCAATGGTAATTGGACATAGCAAATGGGCGACTAAAGCCGGCTACCAACTATTTATTTTTTATTTACTCTCCTCTATAAACATATAGAAACACCGAGGCTACCAACTATTGAATTTGTTCTCTCCTCCTCTACTATCAAACTCTCTTTACTCACACACATCTTCATCAATACAAACCCCCTCTTATTTTCTTTATCCACCTAGTATTAATAGTAGTATAGTCATTTTTTCTTACTCTTTGCACTATTGATGACTCAAATTCGCTTAGATTAAACTAATCTCGATTTCTCACTAAAATTTGCTAAAACAAAACCATAGTCTGTGATCATATAACCCAATGATAAGAAGAAATAATAAAAAAAGAAAGAAAGTGTAAAAAATCAGATCCTTTAAATTCACATCAATTTTTAATTTGATCCCTTAAATTTTAAAAAATATATGCTTTTAATCCTTTCATTTTAACATTATTAATTTTATTTAATTAAAAACGATGACTCATCAAATGTAGATTGATTGTGCAATTAAATAATGATAAAATGTACTTAAATCTTAAATATCCAATATAATCATATTTATATTTTAAAATTTGATTATATTTTGTAATCATTAAACTGTAAAGTTACCATTTAAATTTGATAAATCACCATTTTTTGTTAAATAAAATTAACGACGCGAAGACAAAAAGATTAAAAATGTACCATGGATCAAATTAAAATTTATATAAACTTAAGAGGTAAAATGTATGCTTTAGCCCAAAATAAAATTAAAAGTGAACGAGACACACAACCCCTTCCATAGTCACGGTAGCACATGCTAGGATTACTTCTCCTGAGGTGATCTTCCTGTACCCACCACTCGTCGAAACTCGCACATAAATCTCGACCGCACCCCACAACCGATCTTCTCTGTCGACCTTTATAAGCCATTCAAATATTCTGCATCTCAATTACACATGATGATAATAATCCAGTAAATAATAAGAGCACAACCAGTCTATAGTCCAGATCGGATGTGAATCAGCGTCCAGCAACTAATAATTTGAGTCATGGATATTCCCCATAAATGAAATATAATATTGTAGAAATATGAATATATAATGAATTCCATTGCCAAATCAATACAAGCAATCGTGTGCGTTGACGGCGAAACACTTGGAAGGAACCTCACGAGAGAGAGAGAGAGAGAGAGAGAGAGAGAGAGATCAGACTTGGTATACAGAAAAAGAAAGGGAAAAAACTCGGACAACAATCATTAAGTTGAACGAAAAGTAAAGCTAAGCCCCGTGATGAGCTTTAACGTACGGGGCTATCTAGTGGTTCCTTGAGAAGGTAAAAGCAGATAGGAGTATCAACAAGTCCAAAAGAATCACAGCAACGAAGGATGAAACCACTGCTCCACTTGTTGCCTGACAGAAATCAGTAAACTGACCGCACACGGCAAGCCAATTAGTTTTCTGATTCCCGTTGTGAGCCAAGTAAACTATCGCCGCTGCCGCCGCACCACTTGAAACCGCCAGAGTCATGAACACCTACAGTTCATTTAACATTCATGAACACAGCATATTAAGATTATTATATGTTTGTCTACGAACTTCATATAAAAATAAAAAGAACAAAAGAACTAATGGTAATGATGTCAAAGAAATTAATTACGGTGTCTAGGATAATGAGGAAAAGCCTGGCTCCGACTGCTTGAGGGCGCACTATGGTTACAAAGGATAAAGGAAGAGAGAGTACCAGGTATCCACCCACAAAAGCCATTGCGATAACAAAAAACCTGCATTTTCGTACCAGTTAATGCATTTTCGTCTAGGGATGATCAGAGGATAGAAATGGGGTTACTGATCACATACTGGAAAGTGGTGAAGTCGTCGTAGCTGGCCTCAAAGCGAAAGAACTGAGTGACGAAAGGTAGAGTTTGATCACTGGTTCCCATGGCGGCTGCGGCGCCGAGGGCGGCTGCGAGGGCGCCGAGTCTGAGGATGAAGTCCATTATAGCTACGCCTCTTCTCCATCCTGCTTGCCTTGGTGCTGGAAGCAGAGGTGCTTTCTCTCTAGTGTCAATATTACTTGGCTCTGCCACGTCAATAGTGATCGACATTTTTGGTTTTGGAAGATAATATATTCAAGTGAAGACAGTGAGTTAATGGATGAGATGAGAGAGCTGAAGCTTGCGATGCAAGTGGCTTAATTCATGGGTGAAGCTTATGTAGGGAAATGGTTGGGGTATAAATGACAAGCCCTTCTTTGGTCAAAGGGTCAAGGAGGAGTTGTTGTACGAAACCAATTCAAGCTTTGGCGTATATGGCAAAGCAAGTAGAAAAGTGTACTTAATCAACTTTCTTTTCTTGTGTTTCATTTCTTTATAAAATTAAAAAGGATATAGTTGCCATGCAAAAATATTGGATTTCAGAAAGATAGAGTCAAATTTGCATTTGTAGCTGTGATGATCAGTTCCAATAATGGTGTCTTTATTGTTTCTTTTAGTAACCGTAGCATGCATGCATGTTGACTTTGAATTTCAATAATGAAAAGGGGATGAAACCCATATTTTATAGATTGGACTTGAGCTCGAAATTCAACCTGCTGATGTTATCAGCAGATTATTGATCAGCCAACCAAACCACAAGGCTTCTCTAATCCAATGATGAGTGAAACAGTAGGCTTTATCACAACAGCCACAGTTTCAAAGGTTAGTCGCATCGTTGATGTCATCCTTTTGAATTTTATGGAAAAAGGATCGTAACATTCTGTTAACACACTGCTACGTTTTGTTCAAGAGCTTATTCTTCGTAATGTCCGCAACAATGTTGTATAAATTAATGAAACTGGACATAGGAGATGCTTCAGCCAGCTTTCCATGAATTCTCAGCAAGTTAATGCACATACCAAAATGGAGTTATCCAGAATAACACTGCAACAACATAAGACAACGCCATTTCACCAGGAGAAGAGAGACTAACATTAAAACATATAAATAAATCTACCATATTAAATAACACGAATGAAAGGTCCTTGGCAGGATATTCTGTTTTTTAATCAATACTGCAGTTTCTTAATTGCAATGGGAAATAAAGGGGAAAAAATAAATATTGATTTTCCTCCTGATGGTATGATTGTATATCACATGAACAAGTTAGAACAGGGTGAGGTTCAACTAAAAAAGTGTCTACGTGGGATATGACAAGATTTTTTCATAAAGAAAGGGGAAGACAAGCGAAAAATTGGCAAGAACACGCAATGCCTAACCCCACTTTTAGAGACAATATAGTTGAAAGTTGAAACTATTTATAGTGACGTTTTAAGGTCGAATGATTCTGCCATAGCAGCACGTATTCTGTCCTAGATCTCCAATGCTAGCGAAGGAGAGCAGCTGGTTCTGCACAATGTTTCTCTTTTTATCAAAGCATTTTCTTCATCCAATTTAGAGAACACCAATTGGCTCTTACGTGAAATTAAGGAAACCGCCATATGCGAATTGTCCATCCTCGATGAGCAAGTGCCCTTATCACTTGGCTGGCAGCATTGGCGGTATCATTTAGTGGAGGATAACTCCAGCTATTAGTTATCTGAAATTTAAAACAACAAATAATTCTCGTTATGTGTGTCTATTATAGAAACCACTCCAAAAAAAACAAAGAAAAATAAATACCAGCAACAATTATATAGTTCATTATACAGAAAGTAAAAATAAGCCATGAAAATTTCACCCATCTCTTTGTCAATAATAATGGAGGAGCTAAAAAAAATCAATAAGACTCACATCATCCTTTACGGTTAAAGGTCGAGCAATACCTCGGTCCAGCAAACGCCTTTGAAAGTCAGCAAACTTCCATCTACATAGCTCAGCTCCAATTGCATACACAGGCTTCCTTTAATAAAAGATAAAGTCAAAGAAACCAAAAGGTATGAATTAACTACAACTTATCAGAACATGGACCAATGATCATATTTGACACTTACCCAGTACTGCAAGCCTCACTCAACATACTAATTGAACCAGCTGTGATGACAAAAGCATCAGCCCAAGCAAGATGTCCCTTATGTGGATTCGGTCCTAAATGTAATACAAAAAAATAAATTACACCTTCTTTCTCCTATTAGGACACAAGTATGAATTTCATCTTCAAGAACATAGTAACTCCGTACCTTCTCCATCCCATATTGTGACTTTCGGATTTGCACTAAATTCTTTAACTAAAAACTTGGAAATCTGTCACAAGAAACAAAAGTTGAGGATGTTACACCAACAAAAAGTTTTCAAAGGATATTCCAAGAAGAGCTCCGAGCATAAATCGTGAAAGTGCCAAAGGGAGAAGCCAAAAGTGATTACATCCACAACATTTGGAAGACAGGGTAAATCTCATACTAATAAGTGATAACATATTCTACAATACCTTTTCAGGAGTTCTTCTTGAGAAAGATATTCTGATAGTCCCACAGCTACAAAGAATATTCTGAAGCAATGTTGTTAACTGTTTTGCAAGATTCTCATCATAGGGACAATTTCCTAGAAGACAAATAGTCATATAAGATTGAGTGATAAGGCATAATTAGGGATGTATAGAAAATAGAAAACTTGAAACAGAGATTTGATAAGTGCCCTGATACCAAATGATAGGTTCTCTGATAGGTTGAGAGAGAAGAAAAAAAGGTTTTTATTTATAAACTGAAATTACATTAAAATAATCAAACAAAATCTACAAATAATCTCTTATCTCTAATATATACTGGAACCGACCACCCATATGGATTTTTATGAACTCAGTACATAAACTAGCTTTATTTCACATGACATTTTTTCCTATAAATTTTCACACCAAAATACTCTGACAAGAAAATGCCTGGATCATGTGGATACAGGCATGTTAATATCAATTTACAACAATTTGAATAAATATCATAAGAATTGCACTATAAGATCTTGCAATACAAATTACTTGTAGGTCCACCAACATTAACCACAAGCAAAGGCTTCGACAGAGTTGCTAACTCATCATGCCATGCTGAAGAGGCAATCCTAATGGAGTGGAATCTGGTTGATGAAAAGCTCCCACAGTAAGAACCTGACGGGAAAAAATGTAAGCTTTTCAATAAGTCAAAAGTTAAACAAATTCTAAAGAGATAGCAACCATAAGATATTATGGTAGGCAAGAGCCAAGATCAATAGCTATTGCGCAACCATAGAATCTACCACATTGCGTCCAGGTGGTTCTCTTGGAGTAACCCGATTCCGCAGAAACCATGGAATTTGCCTTTGGGCATGAGGAGTTAATGGATAGTAATCATGGCAAGGAGTATATGAAACTTGATTTTAGCTTGTATAAATGGCAGAGAACCATTTCAGATGTTCAAAGTTATTACAATGTCATTCCATGAATTTTTATGGGTATCATTGAATTCGAATTTAAGTGTTAAACTTGAATTCTTTGATAAGGAAAAACTGCACAAGTTTAAATTTAAAACTTAAATTCGAATTTTCTTGAAATATCTTAAAGTTTAATATTTAGTGAGTTTTAAGTGACTAAATCCCAATTTGAAATCCGAATATCAATTTAGCATGGTGAAAGCAAATACCAGATTTAAATTTGAAATATGGATTTTAATTTGACGCGGTGGAAATTATTTAAAATATTTTAAATAAATACGTATCATAATATTTCTTTAACTCCCGGTATTATCATCATTAATAACTATCTATATTCTATATAATAGCGCTATATATATTGATTCTTATATTTATAATTATTTCTATAAATTATATTTTTTATTTTTTTATTAATTACTTTTCTTGAATGTACTTATACTGTTTGTTATTGAATTTGGGGAAGGAGGTTTTACAAAAAAAAAGTTGCTTAGTTTATTATTGTTAATTATCTAAACCATAAGTTTTAAAATAAATTAGGTTTGATTTAGTATATAAACAAATGCAATATTCGCATTATTTATAACATTTATTTATAGTGATTTTTATTTTTTCTTATTCTTAAATTTTATAATATTTAATAATACATTATTATATATTATTTTAATATAATGATATTATTTTATTAATTTAATCACATTATTTGAAAAATTGAATTTATTTATTCAATTCTTTGTTAATTTATTTGATTAATAAATACTCATTAAGTGTAATATGAACATTTGCATATAATTTTTACTTATCTTATCATTATTTTAAAACTATCAAATATAAAATTTTCCATCAAACCAACTTTCAATTTCCTTACATATATGTCTCCGCTTGGAAGATTTTGCATTTTACCAAACGGCCCTGATATCGACGCGGGTAAATAAGTCGAGAACGAAAGATCAGGTGACTTGAGAGCAACTCCCTGTTCTGCTTTTTTGTTCCGTTTGATCGCTTAACTCGAAAAATTCTTCTTTCGTTGCTGGCAAGAGAGACAGTCCCCATCTCAAGCATGGCGATGACAGTTCACGGTACTGGCTCTGAATTTTTTACTTCTACTCAAAGTATCTATCACGTGTTTATTATTGATCTCTTGCCACGATCGTTTTTATGATCCGAATCATATGCCAATTACTTTCAATGTTTGGTTAGTTTAACCTTTCATCGTTGCAACGACTTGGGCTGAAATCATTGAACTGAAAGGATCGAGCTGAATATCGACAACACTTGCTAATTGAATTAGGGTTGTGAATAGAAGAATTCAATGGTTAGGAACCTCTTATTTTTTATTAAATTCTGACCAGCATTAGTTGGGGTTTGAAAGGATAATCTTTCCGTTCAGTTGGTCTCGTTTGAATCTTGAAAGGGATATTACTCCAGCAATGGAGAATTCCGCGAAGTTTTTACGAATTTATTTTACGGTGTTTTTAATAGGATTAAAGGGAAGGTAGATAATGGGAGAACAAAATTAAGGAATGAATTTAAATCTCAATCTGATTCAAACGAACCACTTTGCAATCCATAAGCATATATCTTAACTTATTTCAAATACAATTAAGCTGTGTCTAGAATCCTGAGAGATGCAAGTAAGCCATACATCCTTTTTTTTTTTCTTTTTACCAAAGTAAACCATAAATCCTTCACTAAACTTTGGACCCATCTAGTGCATGTAAGCTTGGATGTTAAGATCATATGTCGTGGCTCAGCATCTTCATGTTTTTACTTTTTACCACCACCTAACAATAAGATGCGGCTGTTAGCATATATTTTGTTATATTTTGAAAAAAAAAAGAGACTATCGCACTTTACCTGTCTGTGTGACCGAGACTAACTGTGAAAAGGAGTAGACAGAATCAAACTGTTTTATAAATACATATGATTTTTTCCCCAAATCCAGTATGCTATGGTGTTATGGCGGGCCACTCAATATCACGTTTATATTATGCCATATTTACCTGAAAATAATCTAACTTTTATGAAATATGTGTTGTGCTGGATGTTACACAATAAAAGTTTAGCTTAAGTCCTTTCTCAGTCTACTGATGTTCTTTTCTGACAATGATTTCCTGAAACCTGGTGTTACAAATTCGTGTACTGGGGTGTGCAAATGGTTCTTCCCTTTACAGTGTAAGTTTGAACTTTGTTCTGTGAACTTAACATTAATTTGCTTACAAGGAAAATTTCTAACTATGTTTCTTTCTGAACATGTAGCCTTGCTGGCTTGGCATTCATGTTTTCAGCTAGCATTTTGCTACAGATTCTGGTATGTTTTCCATTTTCCACAATGATACTCATTGAGCATGTGTTAGTACTACATGCTTGAAATTTCTTGAGCAATGCCCAACTCTAATCTGGTGGTACTGTGTTTTAAGCATTGTGAATCATTTATGGTTAGGTTTGGATTCAAGTTTTCTAATGTACTTGATGATGACATCAAAGAACCACTTGATTTTAAGATGGAGTTTTGAACAAGGGTGGAGCAAACATGGGTTCTGTCCCGCCTTGGATTTTCGTTGGCACTCCAGCATGGAGGTCTTGGTTTCATATCTAATTGGGAGTGTTTGGGGTGAATCGTGTGTGGGTTGGGAATGGGCTACATCATTCAGTTGTCTGCACTGAGATAAATTAAATGCGGAAAAATCGTTTATTCAAATGGTGCTTTTTGTGTTCTTTTCTATTTTCGATTATGAAATGAGCAATACATCAAATTGAATATGGAATGCCACAGAGGCTCATCATACTCGTTCAAATCCATTATTTTAACCCCAAGGGTTCGTTGAACTGGCAACCACCTAACCTCAATTTGAGGGGCCATGGGATGTTGCAGGTTCTAGTCTTAGAAAGACTCATTGGAGCCAACACCCTCTGACCCTTTGGTGCAAATGAAGATTAGTCTTTGCCTATTCTGTAAAAAGAGCAGACGAGGGACATTTTGCAGTGGTTCGTTATAGTTCACCCAAAAAAAAGTTCACATTATCTTGCTCATGTTAGTGGAATTTTGTTTTCTTTGGCAGGCTTGTGTGATATACGGCAACTGGTGGCCAATGTTGTCAGGTAAGATACATCGATACAAGCTAGAAGTTCTTCTCGTTCTCTCTCCCCCATTTAGAACTGTGCCACTAAAAAATTTGTGATATTAAATATTAATACGTTGATTCTGCAGCTCTCATGTATGTGCTGGTACCTATGCCTTGCCTATTTTTTGGAGGTGGATCCACTCAATTTCTGATAAGCCTTGATGGTGGGGGGTTAGTTCTGATGACCTAAACAACTCGAAGATTTTACTTTATCTGCTGTTTTCTATCCCCTTTTTACTTAGCTGCTACAGTTTGTATTGCTTTTAAAAACTAAATGATAAACAAAAAGATGAAACTGACCAATTGTCTTCTGTTCAGCAAGCTTATATATTATTGGTGATTTCTTGATTTTTGCTTGCAGTTGGATAGACGCGGCAAAATTTTTGACAGGAGCATCAGCAGTGGGAAGTATAGCTATTCCTTTAATCCTTAAGCATGCCCATCTGATTGAGACAGGAGCCATGCTCATCGAGCTTGTTTCTTTCTTTATATTCGTATGTACCGTCCTGTGTTTCCATCAAGCTAACCTTGATGATGATTGGTAATATCAAATATTATAGCCAATGCCACGCATAGCTGGCTGTATTTGTTAAGAAAGAGAAGAAGCCGTGGCTATTTAGCAACATATGGGGAAAATGTAATTTTAAAGCTGTTTGACGAAGATCTAAGTAGCTGCGGTTTGTGGTACCTGTAGCTTTAATTATGTGTTTAATCTTCGTACCTTTTGTATTTTCTTAAAAAAAAAAATCTAACTATGAGATGCCTGCTGCCTAATGGGGAACTACCTTCATGCGAGGCGCGCTGTAGCACCCTCAGCGTGGAGCCCCTGACTGCGTTGAAAATTTCTGGGTCATTAGTCTTGTTACGTTAGGTGGTACTTTACCGATTGTTTGTAATGCATGTTACTTCCTCCCATATTATTCAAATGGTAAATATTTTAATGAATGTTGCCCAAGCATATTACAAGTATAGCAAAATATAAGATCTCATGCAAGCATCAAACTTTTGTAAACAGCCCATTACTCAACCTCAAAAACTGCAAAAACCAATGACATGGGAAAAACCTACAATCCAAGTCTGAGATTGATCACTGATAACACCAAGGCATGGTGTCTTAAGGAGTGTCCTCACCATTTTCACACTCCTCAATGCTTGGTACCTGCATTAAAATTCGATGGCCCACTTATTGGATCACCTGGATCCACCTCCTCCACCCCTATACTTTTCGGCCTGAATGAACCCTTTGTTTTGAACCAGAATGGCCAATGTCCCCGTAAAACATTTTCACCCACAACCTTGGAACCAACATTTTTAATCTTCCTAGGACTCCGTAGCAGCTGATCATCCTCCTCCTGGGAAGGAGGAACAAAGGAAGACGTTGAACCAGAGAGCACAAGCGTCACCGCGAGCTTCTTAAAAATTCCGGAGGCTTTTGACGCTCTTACTGGCCAAACAATTTTGTCTTTTGATTTTTATTTCCAGGACCCCACATAAGGTGGGACCCTCCTAAAAGTAGGCGTATGCCGCTTGAAGTAACGAGCACATGGTATTCTTTGATAAAAGGCCAAAGAATAGTTTGCTATGTGCTCACTAAAATTTTTTTTAATATACAAAGACAGCTCAAAAGCTCAAACTAAAGAGAACACACTAGGCGTGGGTATGAACCCAAGAGATAATTCAAGCACAACTCTTGAAGGTGGCGCATGCATGAGTAGTAATTTATAGAGGAAGAAATAGTTTCATTTGCAAGAGCATCTGTCAAACGGTTTTACTCCCTTGACACATACTTAGTCCACTCCCCTTTGATGAGTTTCGTGATTTCAGAAAACAACAAACCTTTGTTTGTAGCATTAGAACCTGTATTAAACGTATCAACTAGCAACCTTGCATCAGATTTAATGACTCTTTTGAAGCCATAATCAAAAGCTATCTCAAAGCCTCTGTAAACTGCTCATCCCTCTGTAAACTGCTCACTACGTGGCTGAGTTGTTTTAAAAGACACAAAACATAAAGCCCACCACCCCATGTGGAATATATGACCAGAAAGCCCGGTCCAGTTGGAGGCCGCTCGTAGAAGACCCAACTGCACATCGGGTTGTAGTTTGTAGCAAAAGAGTCACAAAAATGTATCCAAAAAAAAGAATCAGAAAGATAAAATAAATTAAAATGTGGAGGCAATGACTCTTGAAACCCTAGAAATCATGATATAAAAGACGCCGCATCCTTTCGCACCGGAGTTAGACTGCGGAGCCACATTGAGGGGAGACTGAGAGAAGCCAAGATGCAAATCTTCGTCAAAACCCTTACAGGGAAGACTATAACTCTCGAGGTCGAGAGCAGCGACACCATCGACAATGTCAAAGCTAAGATTCAAGACAAGGAAGGTATCGTCTTTCTCTTAAACTCCCCACCCCATTCTCCGTCTAATTTTGATGCGGCATGAACTGTCCAATATAAATATCTATCATTTCAATTAATCAGGAATCCCACCGGATCAGCAGCGTTTGATTTTTGCTGGAAAGCAGCTTGAAGATGGTAGAACTTTAGCTGATTACAACATTCAGAAAGGTCCGTCGCTGAACTTTTACTCCCAATTATTTAATTGATTTATTTGTCTTTTTTTTTTTTTAGCAATTGTTTGTTTATTGATCTTTTCTTCAGAATCCACCCTTCATCTTGTACTGAGGCTTCGTGGCGGTATCATAGAGCCTTCTTTGATGGCTTTGGCTCGCAAATACAATCAAGACAAGATGATCTGCCGCAAGTATGTGTCAGTTTATCCGTTCTATTTCTTTTTTCTGGT